>VDFB02293930.1:0-65481 GCA_007258455.2 Sequoia sempervirens | reverse complement strand
CTAGAGATGTAGCTTGGCTCTTTCCTTTACACTTTTCGTCTATTTTGATGATTATAGTAGATTGTCCTCATAATTTTTCATGTAGATCTGTTTGTAACCTTATTTTCTACTAATCAATTTGCAAACCAGTCACATATTAAGGACCATTTCACTAACTTGTAGTCATCCATTACTTCATATGTTGCAGGTTGTGTCTGTGTGCCAATAAATCCTGATGATTGTGAGAACTTTAATCCTACAAGTGTACCCAATATTTCTCAAGTAAAAGTCTTACCTTATTGTATAGTACTTTAAATGGTTAATTGAAGGTGCATCTTTAGATCTGAGATAGTTGAACCCTGGATTAAAATATGGTATTAGATGGTCAGTATAATGATAAAACTAAGATCCATTGAACACAAATTACTAACATAATTTACTGGACTATTAATAGTGTTACAATTAATCTTTACCTACCTCTGCATTAATGAAAAAGATAGCATATATTGGAATTTCATTACATATCTCATGTGTGTGTTAGTATTTTAATTTTTTTTAAGTTGTTCAAGAGCTTGATTAGGTCAAGAATATGTTCTACAAGCTCTATTCTCTTGAAACTGCTCAGCATTTTCCCTACACATTTTCTCTTCAATCAAGTGTAATGCTTTTTCTATGCATCTTGCAGTCTCTATGTATGATCAGTCATCTCTGATGAAGCATGGATAACCTTTCATGGAATTGTTGGTGTGATTAGACAATTTCTATTGTGAGAATAATCATTTAATTTGTATGGAAGTAAGTCTTTTTCATATTATTTGACTTGGTATTGTAAACTTGTCTTTGTAGGATTCTCTAGGTGGGAACAGCAGAACTGTGATGATAGTTAGAGTTGTACAACACCATAAATCATTTGGAATTATCAATATATTGCTTATAGAATACTCTATGCAAGTAAAATGGAATGTGCAATGACAATTGGTCTCAAATTCAAATATGAATATAAGTACATTAAACACAAGAAGATGGTATCTATTCTATGATTTAAAGAACCCCAAAATAAGAAAATTAATAGGTTCCATCTATTTACTTGCTCTTAGACACTTGTTTAATCAGAGAGACCCTCAGAATGTCTTGCTAATAACCAACAGTGTTCAAAACTCTTAAAGAGGTCAAATCGGTGTGACATTGGATTTGTCTTGCCGACAGAAGTCATCAGCAAGACATGGACTATCGAAGTGAGTTTTCTATCCTGTGTCGATGATTGATCTCTCACTGATGGGTTGGCTTCAGTGGTCATCACCAAGAGTCTTTACGATGACATGGTGTAGGTCTATTTAAAACTCCTAAAGAGGTCAAATCAGTGTGACATTGGATCTATCTTGCCGATGGAAGTCATCGGCAAGACATGGACTATCAGAGTGATTTTTCTATCTTGTTATGATGATTGATCTCTCACCAATGGGGTAGCTTCGATGGCCATCGCCAAGAGTCTCCGCGATGGTACATTTCAACGAATATTTTTTATAAAAAATTTGTATTGTTTCATCCCAATTTCGACGAAGGCCACCGACGAATCACCAAAAAGGTCCGACGAAGTTTCTATAGCTACGACGAAGGCTTTTTCGTAACTCCTTTCCCATTTCGTTGAAATGGAGATGAAATTATGGTGTTCTTTCGTCACTTCAGAAGAGCCATTGCAATTGCATTTTGGTTATAATTCGTTGGTGGATACACGAAGTTGTCATTGCTATTCCAACGAGTATCTGAGTCATTTTATGATGTCGAATACCGACAAATCTATGTAGTTATTTCGACATTTAATTCATCATCAGAATTTCGATGAAAAAATGGCGACAAAAATTCTTTCGTCAATTTGTTGATTGTCTGACAAAAAATTTTCGAACGACCGGTGAACGTTTGTCAGAAAATGGAGTTAAATTCAGTAGTGCAACCTACTTTTCCCACATCTAATCCTAGCAAGTACAATCTTGTAGATCAGCTTAAACAAACCCCCACTCAAATATCAATTTTGGAACTCCTGAAATTATCCCTTGCACATAGGGAAATACTGGAAAAAGCCTTGTCTGAGTCATCCATTTTGGAGAACATTGATACCGATCAGTTTCAAGCTATGGTAGGGCACATCACCAACCATCTTCTCACCTTCTTCAAACAAGATTTACCATCACAACCATCCCATAATCATGCTTTACACCTTGAGGTTTTCATTCATAAAAACAAGGTCAAAAGAGTCTTGGTAGATGTAGGTGTTGGTCTAAACATTTGTACCCTGCAGTTGATCAAGCATCTAGGCTATTCAGAAGATACTATTGAGAAGACAAAGAGTACCACCATCAAAGCATACGATGACCAAGAACGGGTATCACAAGGAATCATAGAACTTCCAATCCAAGTGGGACCTCTTATTGCAGAAACTACATGCCAAGTACTTGATCTTGATCTTCCATATAACATTCTACTTGGTCGACCATGGATCCATGCTTTGAAAGTTGTAGCCTCAACATATCATCAGTGTGTGAAGTTTCCTTTTGAGGGAAGAGAAATCACTATCCATGGAGATCTTGAACCTTTCTATTACTGCAAGAGCCTTGAGGCCAAGTTTTATAAGATCCCACAAATACCCAAAAATGATGAACCTACACCAACAAGCTCATTTATTGACCCATCATCTTTAGCCTCTACCTCAGCATCACAAGTACCAATTGTGAAAAGCATATCCGATGTAAAATCAGTAATCCAAGATGACGGTTGTGGTAGCTATAAAATATTGAAAGATATCTTTATCTTAGGAGAGTTACCTATTTCTCCTCAAACTCATGGGAAACCAACATCTAGCACCAAAGAACCAGACATAATCAAGATGGAAGCTACTACCTTCACCGAATGGGGAGATTTGAATTAAAAAGATGTCCATGAGCAAGATATCTCTAAACTCCACTATCAAGATGAATGAACTATTCATGTTCTTCTCATGGAAGATGACAACAAAGGTCTATAGCTAATGTAAAGCATTGGATATAACAAGAATGAGAAGCTAGGGCAGAATGAAAATGGTTTACTAGAACCCATCATTCCAGAGAAACGACTAAAAAATCTTGGCTTAGGTTGTACTACTAGCAAGGTCACACTTATTGGCAAAGGTATTACTGCAAAACGAGTTGAGGCTTCCTCTTGGTCACCTACATTGGGTAATACTACCTTAGATGACTTTCCTTTTGATGTTATTGACCTATTTGAGAACAACACCCTCTTCATGATATACATAACATCCTTTTTCTCAAACAACCAACTGATTGAAATATGTCTCATATACCTGCAACTCATTGACATGGACCAACAAGGACCATCGGTTCTGGATTTGTTCAAAAATGATGAAGCGATCTCATAATTCATGGGACTCTAATACAATTTATCATGGGTAGATTACAGAGCAGGCTTTGACATAGAGCTTGATACAGGTGCATACTATGGGGAGACAATTGAATCCTTTAGTTGCAAAATAAATGAAATGCAATTAACATGTAGATCCTTGAGTGAAAACCACCTAGTGGCACTCTCTAATCCCAAAATAGTAAAAAAAAAGGACACATCCAATGGTGAAAACCTCCCTGAGGCACCCAAGGATGAGGGATTCAATCTACCCCTTAGTGCAATGCATCCAGAGAAATCAGCAATACTAGCAGAAAAGGCTACACCAGTCAATGTGGGAACAGAAAAAGAACCTAAGATCACCTTCTATGTTGAATCCTTGTTAGACGAAGAACAAAAGAACCTTGCAGCATTCCTTAAAAAGAGAAGAGCTAACTTTGCATGGTCATACATAGATATTCTAGGCCATGATCCAGAAGTGGTTGTACATCACTTAGCAGTTTATCTCGATGCCAAACCAGTCAAGCAAAAATTAAGGAAGATACGCCCTCAGATAATCCTCTTGGTTAAACTGGAACTACAAAAGCTTCTTTACATTGGATTTATTCGACTGATAAACTATCTTGAGTGGGTTTCAAACCTGGTAACAGTCTCAAAACCCACAGGGGGCATTAGAATATGCACTAATTTTAGAGATCTAAACAAGGCATGTCCAAAGGATGATTTCCCTCTTCCAAAAATTGACCTCATTGTGGATCTAATAGCTGGGCATGAAATGTTGTCACTCATGGATGGATTTTTAGGCTATAATAAAATCATAATTGCCAGAGAGGATCAACATAAAATTTCCTTTACTTGTCCATGGGGAACCTACTGCTAGAATGTGATGCCATTTGGGTTGAAGAAAGCAAGAGATACCTATCAAAGAGCAATGACCCTCATCTTTCATGACATGATCCACAAAAAAATTGAAGATTATGTGGACAATATTTTGGAAAAATCAAAGAAGAGAAGAGAGCACATACAAGTCTTAGGACCTATCTTTGACAGGCTTGAAGAAATCAATGTACAATTGAATCCAAAAAAGTGTGTGTTCGGGGTCGCATCAGGGAAACTTCTTGGCTTCATCGTTTCAGAAAGATGGATAGAAATTGATCCAACAAAGGTAAAATCTATCCTATACATGGAACCATTGTAAACATTGAAGTAGATGAGAGGATTACAAGGAAGGTTGTAATCCATTAGAAGATTAATAGCTCAGCTATCAGATAAGACTCAGCCCTTTTCGCATCTTCTCCATAAAGGGATTGTTGTCAAATAAAGTGTGCACCCTTGCTAAGCTATCAACTATAGCAACTTATTGACACATGGGAACACTTTGAGGTTGTGGGTGACCTGGGAATGAAGTGGACCTCCAGATTATGGGTTGGTTCCCCTTAAGATATCTTGAGAAAAACTGAAGAATGATAAGGAAAAGAGTAAGAAGGATGCACTTGAATTTAAAACCTATCACTAACATGTGATACACCAAAGATCAAAATATGACAATATTGCAGAAAACTCACAGAAAATCTCAATAGAGCTAAAAAATCTCACAATACAAAGATTTATGTTTATAAAAATGAGTCTATTTAAGGTTTTGATTGTTCTAATGCTTAACATAAAGAGAACAAAGATGTTTTCACAGATATATGTGCAACTAGAAAGAGAACACTAACATAAACCAGCTTTATAACATAATATTCTTTGCATCTAGTACAGGAGGAATCTAATAAAATAAAGGATCACACCGAATTTTATCATGCAGCTCACAACCAGTCACTAAAACAACAAAGAAAATTTGTGAAGGAAATGACTTTCTATTGAGAAAAATAATGAGTCTCTATGTTACAAATCTATAGTATTTTATGAAAATGAGTTACAAAGGTTGAATAATGCTCTTTCAGCAATCTCCTAACCAAGAACTTCCTTACAAAAAAGGAAAAAGTGCCATATATACAACCAAAGAGTGTCGGCCCCTGCCCTAGGGTTTTTTACCAAAATGAGTCGGCACCTGGACACGTCGGTCCTAGAAGCACTTTGGAATGAAGTCAATGAGGCATTAAATGTGCATCCCCCCCATGTTGGTGAGAGATCGCTCCAGGGATATCTTTAGATCTTTTACCGCTGTCGTCATTAACGCAACCTTCGAATCTGCCATTAAGACTTCGTCAAAGCCGCTTTGAATGCTCTGCGTCAAGGTCATTAATTTTGACCCACTTTTTCTAGCTGATGTCCCAGTTGTTATTGTGACTCACAGTTTCTTCTTCTTCGGCCTCCTCACTCTAGATCTTTCTTCAAATCGACCATCTTCAAGGAGCAACATTAGATTTACCTGTCAGATCCAAACGCCATTGCTTCACCGAGCTGACCCACGCCACGCACATTCTCAATGGTCAAAGGTAGCTTCCTCAGAATTGCATGTCGGTGAGACACTAATCATGTCTCCTCGATGCAAGCACATTATATAGTAGCTATCGGCATAGCTTGGAACTGTCGGTGGGACCTTCTTACAAGTTGCAGGAGTTAGACCGATATCCAATTCTGTGGGAAAGCTGATCACTATTGGAAAGACTCCCTCCTTTCGACAGGACCTCATAGTGAGCTCCTTTCTTCTCCTCGAGCTCACTTAATTTCGGAAAGACCCCATCGGGTCGGTGAGACACTATGTCAAAGGCAAGATCCTTCGGCGAGCTCACTCCATTGTCTGGGAGACTTTTACAAGTCGAGGAGACATCATAGTGATGGCACAAATTTTGTCGAGAACACCATTTAGTCGCCCAGACACCATCGGGTCGGGGAGACTTCCCTTTGAACTCATTTCATTTCGTCGAGACCACCCTGCTATTGGCAGGACATCACCCCAATGGCCAAATGTTATGGTGATGTCATCTATATCAATGTATGGTGATGTTTACCAAATCGAGGGCTGGGAGTTCAACTAAAATGGGCAATCTTGCCTCTTTTCCATACACTAAAATGTATGGAGAAAGTCTTGTAGGCCTTTTTGATGTAATCTTATCAGCCTATAAGGCTGATTTTAGCTTGGTGTGTCAGGGTTTTAGATTGTCCTCCATAGTTCTCTTAATGATCCTCAGGAGATTCTTGTTAGTGGACTTAGCCTTTCCATTGCCCTGCAGATAATAATTAGAGGATGTACTCAAATATATACCATTTTTGACAGCCCAGTCAGAAATTTTAACACTCACAAAAGCAAGGGCATTGTCTGACACAATAGAATCTAGGATACCAAATCTGGTAACTAGCTCTTCGTAGAAGTTCAAGACAGCAGATTCATTAGCTTCTTTGAGTGCCACAGCTTCAATCCATTTTGAAAAATAATCAATGGCTATGAGTATCCATTTGTGGCCCGCACTTGATGGTGGGTTTATAACCCCAATGAAATCCAAACCCCATTTCATGAAGGGTTGATCAATTTGAATCGATTACAGCGGGAGGGCTGCCAGCTTCTCTTTTCCAGCAAAAATGGCACACTCTTTGCACCTTCTTACCCATGCATGAGCGTCTTTGAATAAGGTAGGCCAGTAATAGCCTCCTTTCATTATTTTAAGAGTTGTGGCTCTCAGAGAAAAGTGTCTGCTAGCTGACCCTTGATGGAATTCATATAATACTCTATCAACTCGATCGACTCTAACACATCTTAATAGGACACCATGGAAATCTCTTCTAAACATAAAACCATTTAAAAGAACATAAGGTATGGATCGCAATCGATAATACCTTCTTCTGGATCTAGTCAAATCAGGAGGGCACTCACCAGTCAATAAAAAATGTGCCATTTATGTAATCCAACCAATAGGAGCAGGCATAGCAATTTGTTGTCCATCTTGGAGTGCTAAAATAGAACTTTCCTCCTCCTTTACACTGTTGTTGTTGTCCTCAGTAAGATGTTCGCAAAGACCTCTCCCTCTTATTAGTTTGGTAACCTTTATTTCAAGGTCATACTCCATCACCCTAGTGACCCAACCAGCGCTTTTATCACTCAAATCTTTGTTTAATAAAAAATCTTTCACACTGGGATGAGCAGCCATAAGTATAATCTTTTTATTGGAAAGCATGTGCCTAAACCTCTTTAAGCTTCTTATGACAGCAAGAACATGTCTCTTACAAAAGTGTACTTGAGCTCGTAATCTTTGAGTCCCTGACTGAAGAATGCCATGGGCTATTCAGATCCTTCATCATTTCACTGTACAAGTATGGTTGAAAGTGAATCAATATTTCCATAGGCATATAAAATGAAATCTTTAGAAAAGTCAGGATTCAGAAGTGTAGGTGTGGTTGTCAATGCCTCTTTTATAAGCTCAAAACTTATTTTCCCATCCTTAGTCCAGCTGAAAGGTACATTCTTTCTCAGCATATGAGTTAGTGGACTTAATAAATTAGCAACGTCAGGGATAAGCCTCCTAACAAAGTTAATCCTACCCGTAAAACTCTGCAAACCTTTTTTATGTGTTGGTAGAGGAAGAGCTAAGATAGCACTTATTCTTTCAGGGTCAATAGTAATACCCTATTTAGAAACCATATAACCAAGCAATCTTCCTTCATTAACAGCAAACACACATTTTTGGGGATTAAGTGATATCTCGAATTCCCTGCATTTTTCAAAAATCTGTCTAAAATGATTCAAATGATCCTTGGCCTCCTTAGAAAAAACAGTGATATCATCAATATAGACTAAGACTATCTTGTACGTTAAACCCTGAAAGGCCATATCCATGGCCTTTTGAAAGGTTTCCCCAGCATTAGATAAACCAAAGGGAATTTTCAGATAGGCCATGGTTCCCCATTTTGTGGTGAAGGTTGTTTTGTACTAATCTTCCCTTTTTACCAATATCTGGTTGTAACCAGAATAGCCATCTAATAAGGAAAACCTTTCAGACCCTGAAACTACCTGAAGTATCTGCTCCATAGAAGGTAGAGGATGATGGTATTTTAAGGAGGCCCTATTTAAATCACAAAAATCTCCACAGAGTCTTATTTCACCATTTTTCTTTCTTACTAGTACTAGGTTTGAAACCCATGAGGTATGCTTGATGGGGAAAATAATGATGCTTTCAATCAACTTATCTAGTTCCTTTTTAGTCAAAGGCTCCAACTTGGGATTCACGGGCCTCTATCTTTTCCTAACAGGTTTAACATTAGGCTCAAGTTCAATGGTATGTTGAGCAAGTTGGGGATTAAATCTCTTTAAATCAATATATTGCCAAGCAAAGATATCATTAAATTCTTCAAAAAGCTAAATAAAAACATGCTTCTCTTTAGTTGTACATCCCTTTCCCAACTTAAGAAGCTTTTCTTTGAAAACTTCAACTTCTTCATAGTGATCTTGTTGAACTTGAATACTCCCCTTGGGCTTTCTAGCTTCATCATCAGTATTAAAAATAGAATCTAAAGTGACCAGGCCTTTAGGAAACTCATTTTTTAGCTGAATAATCTAGTCACTGTATTGGTGCTATAACTTTTCTTGATTGGTATGTGAGAACTCAGCTTCCTCCCTTAAAAAGCTGACAATCTGCTAGTCACTCTATCAAAGACTTGCCAGTGCATATTATTATCAGGCACAGTAGACCTAACTACAATCTTGATATGCTGATTAGTTTTATCACTACAAATCTCCTTTGGAATATCGTGTTCAGCTCCTACAGCAGCTAATCTATCAACATGTTTATTTTGAGCTCTAGGAATGGAAATCAGATTAAATGTCTCAAATCCCTCTAAGAGGTCCCATACCCTATTCTTGTAAGACCTGAGTATATCATTTTTAACAGCATTAAGCTCTCTCACCTGATTGACAGCCAACTCATTGTCACCATAAACTTTTAAACAGTTGATACCTCTCTGTCTCACCCACTCCAAACCTTGGCTAGAGCTTCATATTCAACAGAATTATTAGAACAGCTACAACAGAATCTGAAAGCTTGATAGTACTTTTGACATTTTGGTGATACCAGCATACATCCACCATCGGTACCTACTCTACTCCTTGAGCCATCAAAATACAGCTCCCATAGATCATTTTCATGCTGCTCACTATGTTGTTCCTTGTTTTTTTCAATATTAGGCATAAAAGAGTCAATCTCATGCATCATATAAATACCGATGTCAACCTCTTCCAACTGCTTACCTATACCCACTTCATGAGCTTGAGGTGCCCACTCTTTAGGAAGAATATCTGATGTTCTTTCTATTTGAATCTCAGCCTCTTGAATAGCAGGTTGCTCCACTTGTTCACTTGTAACCAAGTTGGCATTGATAGGAGACGGATTGTAAGGCTCAACATGAACCTTGGTTATGGGTTCTGATTTAATAGTGGCTCTAGTGCCATATCTAGTTCTGAACAGCATGTGAGACCAATCAGAGGATAGGTGGCCACCTATCTTGGCTGTAAAATCCCTAGATAAACAAAGGGAAAAGTACGGGGGCAACTCAATAATGTATATATCCTATGGTATTGCAAAATTGGGACAGGCATGTAGAGTTAAGCTTAAATTTTTAATGACCCCTACTGTGTTCACAGCCATACCATCCAATTGTACTACCCCCTTTTCTAGTGGCTCATATTCAATTCCCAACTTATCGACAATTTGTTTGGGCATAACTAAACTACTAGCCTCTGAGTCAATCATACAATTGTGAACCAGATGATCTCCTATAATCAATGACAAGTAAAAAGGAGGTGGCTTGGTCTTAGCAGCTTGTTGTTCATTATTACTAACCATAGTGTTAGCCAACACAACCTTCTCCTTTTCTACACTAGGCTAATCTGAGACACTTAGACTAGATAAGGCAGATTGAAGCAAGTCCTTTTGACCCGAAATACTCAGAGAATCCCATATTGACATGGGTACATTAATTTTCTTCATATGCTCCAATATATTGAAAGATGTAGCAGGTTTAACTTGAGCTTTGGGAGGAATAACATCACCTCTAACTGAAGGCGCCTGGGCTGATGAATCGGACTGTTACTTGCCTACCAAAGGTTGGCCCCTTGGTAGCACTTGGATCTAGTCACCTTTTGACAGGCCAGGAGCACTCTGATTTTGGTTCGACCCTTGTTTCAATTGAGTCTGAGTTGTATTAGGTTGATGTCCCTCATCTATTTCCCTCTTCTTACTGTGTGTATTGTTTGCAATTGAAGAATCAGTGTGGATCACTCCACAAAATTCTTCCCCTTGCCAGTTTAGGAATGTAGACTCATGTGTATGTTGCTCTTGTTGATGTACTTCAGTTGTTACAGGCACATTACTGTTCTGAACCATCAAGGCTTGGTTAAGCATCCCATTTACATAAGTACTCTGATTATGGGGTTGATTACACGGAAAGCACCACTCATAATCTTGGACTAAGTTTTTCTGGACAGGGGAAAGTTCTTTGGAAGTGCTTGCAGCATTAGAGTCATAAGCTTGATATGGCCTCGAGTTAGAAACAGATCCTTGGCCTTGATTATAAAGCTGATAAGATGGTCTGTTGGTCTGACTTTGTTGGTAATTAGACTAAAATGAGGGTTGATAAGACTTAAGACCTTGATTTTGTTGTTTTCTTAGATTAACCATCTCATTGCCAAAGGTCGTTATAAGGCCTTTAATCTCTTGCAGTTCGTTAGATTGAACTGGAAATACATCTAATTGACCATTAGGCTAGGTATTAGGCGCTGGCAATGCTGGCACACTTGGAATAACATCCAAAGGAGGTAACTGCATAGGGGTTGGAGGATGAAAAGTAGGAAATATTGGCATAGGTGGTCTTGGGGCAATTTTACCAACCTGTATGAGGCTATTTTCAACTCTAATGGCTACACTATATGTTGCAAGAAGTGTATCACCTCCCATCGATTGAATCAACATAGAAATGCCACTATTTAAAGCTCTTAAATAGTATAAAAATGCATGATTAGCAGTAGGTCTTACCGTTTGTGGGATTTTATCCCATCTCCTCTGGAAATGGTGATTGAAATCTGACATAACTTCATGTGGAGCTCTTTTGATTGTAGACAGTTGCTCCACCAATGACAAGTGGTCTAATTTATCTTCAAAAAACTTGCACAATCGGCTGCCTAACTCATCCCATGTTGCTATGGAGTTGACAGGCAGGCCTTTGAACCATTGTAAGGCTTTTTCTTTAAATGACGCTACCAGCAATCGGAGCGCAACATTTTCTTCAATCACATGGTGAATAGCACACAGGTTGGCAACATCTTTTATATGATCTGTTGGGGAGGTATGATCCTCCCCATAAAAATATGGCAGACCTCTTAAGGCAGCGACAGGAATTTCATCATGCTGGGTCAAATTCAGTGGGCTTCCTTGGTTAAAAGCAAAAAATGGTTGATTTCTCACTGTCGGAATCATTGTCATTGGGATATTCTTAGTAATAACAATAGGAACAGTAGTATGTCCTCTCACAGCAGGATTCGACTTGGATCTTTTGAAATAAACAACTTTCTTTTGAACCCTTTGGATTTCTCTCCCCCTTCTTCTAGGCGGGGACAACTGCAAATATTCAAAAACAAACGAATTACTTCTAGTTTGCACTCTTCTCATGAGCAGTAATGTACTGGAACTGCTAAATTTGAGCTCAAAGTCACCAAGTATGCTAAAATTTGTCTCTTAAGACTGCAATTTTTGCTACACATACCAAACAACAGTATGATTATTTTGATTCGAGACTGAAACACAGCTCTTTGTCCCACTGGGTGTGCCAAAAACTGTTGTCAAATAAATTTTGCACCCTTGCTAAGCTATCAACTATAGCAACCTATTGACACATGGGAACACTTCGAGGTTGTGGGTGACCTAGGAATGAAGTGGACCTCCAGATTATGGGTTGGTTCCCCTTAAGATATCTTGAGAAAAATTGAAGAATGGTAAGGAAAAGAGTAAGAAGGATACACTTGAATTTAAAACCTATCACTAACAGGTGATACACCAAAGATCAAAATATGACAATACTGCAAAAAACTCACAGAAAATCTCAATAGAGCTAAACAATCTCACAATACAGAGATTTATGTTTATAAAAATGAGTTTATGTAAGGTTCTGACTGTTCTAATGCTTAACACAAGGAGAACAAAGATGTTTTCACAGATATATGCGCAAATAGAAAGAAAACACTAACATAAACCAGCTTTATGACATAATATTCTTTGCATCCAGTACTGGAGGAATCTGATAAAATAAAGGATCACACCAAATTTTATCATGCAACTCACAACCAGTCACTAAAACAACAAAGAAAATATGTGAAGGAAATGACTTTCTATTGAGAAAAAGAATGAGTCTCTGTGTTACATATCTGTAGTATTTTATGAAAATGAGTTACAAAGTCTGAATAATGCTCTTTCAGATATATCCTAACCAAGAACTGCCTTACAAAAAAGGAAAAAGTGCCATATATACAACCAAAGAGTGTCAGCCCATGCCCTAGGGTTTTTTACCAAAATGAGTCGACGCCTGGACACGTTGGCCCTAGAAGCACTTTGGAATGAAGTCAATGAGGCATTAAATGTGCATCCCCCCCATGTCGATGAGAGATTGCTCTAGGGATGTCTTTAGATCTTTTACAGTCATCGTCATTCATGCAGCCTTCGAATCTTCCATTAAGACTTCGTCAAAGCCGCTTTGAATGCTCTACAGCAAGGTCATTAATGTCAAACCACTTTTTCCAGCCGATGTCCCAGTTGTTATTGTGACTCACGATTTCTTCTTCTTCAGCCTCCTTCTCACTCAAGATCTTTCTTCAAATCGACCATCTTCAAGGAGCAGCATCAGATTTACCTGTCAGATCCAAACGCCATTGCTTCACCGAGCCGACCCATGCATGCACATTCTCGACGGTCAAATGTAGCTTCCTCAGAATCGCATGTCGGTGAGACACTAATCGTGTCTCCTCAATGTGATCACATTATATAGTAGCTATCAGCATAGCTTGGAACTATCAACGGGACCTTCTATTGAGTTGTGTGAGTTAGACCGATATCCATTTTCACAGGCAAGCTTATCGCTATCGGCAAGACTCCCTTCTTTCGGCAGCACCTCATAGCGAGCTCCTTTCTTCTCCCTAAGCTCACTTAATTTCGGCAAGACCCCATCAGGTTGGTGAGACACTATGCCGAAAGCATGATCCTTCAGCGAGCTTACTCCATTATCGAGGAGACTTTTACAAGTCGGGGAGACATCAAAGCAATGGCACAACTTTCATCGAGACCACCATTTAGTCGCCCAAACACCATCGAGTCGGGGAGACTTCCCTCCGAACTCATTTCATTTTGCCGAGACCACCCTACTATCGGCAGGACATCACACCGACGGCCAGATGTTATGGCGATGTCATCTATATCGGCATGATCTTTCACATTGGTGAGACCTCTGGCGAACACAAGCCACCTTTCTGGGCTCAAAGATTTTCTTTCAGTGAGACACCCATATGTCAGAAGGATCTTATAGCGAGGTCTTCATTTCCTGGTGAAGGAACTCTTTTTTGCTAATACTTTCCAAAACTAGCGGGGTGGGGCCAAGATGACACCGGAACTGGGACCGAGGTCGGAACGAGAACGAAAGCAAAAATAGACAAATCCCAACGGAACTGGGATCGGGACCAAACCCTCCCCTCAAACTTTCTTCAAGTTTTAGTTTTCGGATTCTGATCCGGTCCTGCTCCCAACGAAACTCAAAAGAAGGTGAAGGAAAGGACGAGAAGGAAGAAAAGAACAAGCGGAACTAAAAAATACAAGGGGAAAAGAACAAAGTACGGGCAAAGGCCGAACAATCAAACACGAAACTTTTCCAAAGTTTCAGAGTTTAATTTCATTCAATCCTACCAGCAACAAAAGGCACAAGCGAAGAAAGAAAAAGAAACATAAGGGAAGAACAAAGAGGAACGCCAGCTTGACCAAACCAGTGAAATAAAGAAAGAAGTAGGAACAGGGATCGAAGCTAGAGCAATGGAGCCAGAAAATTCCTAGGTCAGATAAAACATAGAAAGGGTCACCTAAGGAAAATCTAAGGAACCTAAAAACAAATGACACAAAAAGCGAGATCAGAGGCGAAAAAAGCGATCTGGCGGGTCTGACGAGGGGAGAATTGAAACAAATCCGACAGAAACCATCAAGTTTCAGGATTAGGTCAGGTCAAACCACCTCGACAACATGATGGCGAAAAAGGGAAAAAGGAAAAAGAAGGGGAGAAAACACCAGCCAAAACAAAATTAAAGCGTCGTTTTAAACCGTGAGCTGGAGCAGGATGGGCTCGGAAAGCCATTGAAAAGTTCAAAGTTTGGTTTAGGTTCAACTCTTCCTCAAACTGAGAACAAAGAAGAAAAAAAGGAACAAGGAAAAAAGGGAAAGGGGGGAAAACAAGGAAAAAACAAAAGGGAGGACCCCCCAACAAAAAATAACATTTGCACACTGGGCTCAACCCTTGTGGGAGCCACATTTAATCCACGTGCCGAATTTTAAAACATAATTTCCCCTGGAGCTACACAAGAAGAAAACAAGTTAGAAGGTATGTCACCTTGATGCAAATGTTCCTTCAGTTGGCTCTCATGAACCCTCAAAAACATAGGTTACCCTGCCTGATTGAACCCATAGGTGAAAATTGGGTAACAGGGATAACTTACAAATGGGATGAAAAATATGATAAAGCTTTCTAGAAAATCAAGGATTATCTACTAACACCTCCAGTGCTCATCCCACCAATACCAAACAAGCCACTAATCCTATGTGTCTCAGCAACACCAACAGCACTAGGAGATCTTTTAGCACAACATGATGAAAATTGAAAAGAAAGAGTCATATACTACATTAGTAGAACCTTGGTAGGCTATGAGATGAACTATTCACCCATTGAGAAAGAATTCCTAGCGGTAGCTTTCGCTTCACAAAATTTCATACATTACATGTTGTCACACTAAATCAAGCTCATCGCAAAAATTGAACCATTAAAACATTTGTTATCCAAAGCAACCCTCATAGGACGAATGGCTAAATGGGTAATGATCTTGACAGAGTTTGACATTGAGTATGTAGAGGGCAAGGAAATCAAAGGACAAGTGATCATAGAATATTTAGCAGAAGCACCTATCTGTGATGAGAACCCTTTAATATCTAAGTTCTCTAAAAAATTGGTGTTCCTTATTAATCTCATAGCACAGTGGAAAATGTACTTTGATGGATCGTTCACCCAACATGGACCAGGAGTTAGAATTCTCTTCATCACCCCCCAAGGTTATTGCATCCCAAAGTCTTACAAGCTATCATTCCCATGTACCAATAACATTGTTGAATATGAAGCCTTGATCGCAGGTCTCAGGATAGTAGTTCAATGACATATACAAGAAATGAAAGTCTATGGAGACTCACAACTCGTTATCAACCAAGTCAATGACGATTATCAAAAAAAAGATGGCAAGCTTACTCCTTACAAGAAGGTGGTGGAGAATCTCAAAGATATTTTTATAGACATAAATTTTGAGCAGATTCCTCGCATGAACAATAGAGCAACAGATGCCATGGAAACAATCGGATCACTACTAGACATGTTGAGCAACATTCTTCAATGTGAATTCTTGGTAGAACAGCTTCTTGTACCAACTTTTGAAATCCTTGAATCTAAATTCGCATGTCATTTTTGGTCTTGGATCCCCTTGGTACCATGACATATTTACTTATCTTAATAGAGGAACCTTTCCATCAGACATCACCCTAAACCTTAAAAAGACCTTTGTCAAAAAGGCATCCCGAATTTTGATCCTAGGTGATACCCTTTACCGTTGAAGCATCGAAGGGACATTAATACGATGTCTTAACCAAGAGGAAGCCTTAACTTCCTTAATAGAAGTACATGATGGCATATGTGGGTCCCATTCTAGCAGTATTGCATTAGCTAAGAAACTGTTGAGAACGGGGTACTCTTGGCCAACCATGGAAAAAGAAGCTCATCAGTATGTGCAGAAATGCATCCAGTGTCAACAGCATGGGGATCTGATTCATGCTGCTCAAGAATTGTAACCAGTGATTACACCATGGCCTTTTTTGTAGTGGGGACTTGACCTCATAGGAAAAATCACTCCAACCTCATCCAACGGCCATAAGTTCATCATAACCACCACTAAGTACTTTACTAAGTGGGTTGAAGCCATTCCTATGACCTACATAACAGGGAAGCAGATAGCCAAGTTTATCCTAAATTACCTAATTTTTCGTTATGGTGTACCAAAAACCCTTATCTCAAATAATGGAACACCATTCAAAAATCAGAATGTAAAAGAGTTGTGCCAAAGATTCAATATCCAACATCGATTCTCTACATTGTACTATCCCCAAGGCAATGGCCAAGCAGAAGCAACAAACAAAAGTATCTTGAAAATCCTAAAGAAAACAGTTAATGAAGTTGGTTGTGACTAGCATATGTAGATAAATCGCACTCTTTGGGATTATCGAACCAATATCCGCACACCTACAGGAGCAACCCCTTTCTCCCTAGTCTATGGATCAAAATCCATCTTTCCTATTGAGGTTGAGCTCCCATCATTGCAAGTGTCATTAAAGAATCTAATAATTGAGGAAGAGTACAGAGTGTCTCAACTAAATGAGCTAGAATTTCTAGATGAACATCATCTTGATGCCCTTAATCACTTGTACGTGTATCAAAACTGACTAAAATAGATCTCTAACAAGATAATCAAATGTTAGCTATTTCAGGTAGGCAATCTTGTCTTAAAGCAAAATCGAAAGAACCTTCCAAATCAAGACAGCAAAGAAAAGTTTGAGCCTAACTAATTGGGTCCCTTTGTCATCACAGCAAGCTATGGATCTAGAGAATACCAACTGTCAACCCCTGAAGGTGAACCCTTGTCGGAGCCAATCAACAACTTGCATAAGGGTGTAAATCAAAAAATACAAAAAAATCAAAAAATGATCAAAATCCAAAAAAATGAGAAAAATGATTGAAAAAAAGTAAAGAAAAACAATCGTCCTCTAGTGAAAACCACTTCGGTGGTGCTTTGGGAAAGTACCTTCGTGAAAACCTAGAAAATAGGTGCCTCACGTAAATAAGGTATCCCCATATATTCTTTAGTTCTTTTGACCTATCATTCTTTGCATCGCCATTCATCCCCCATCCACATCCTTATCATGGCTTGTCACTGTAAGGTATCATGAACTCTTCAGCTCTACTTGGCATATTCTCAAGGTCATTTTGTCCTGCCTTTATCGAAGTAGGCTAACATATCACATTGGGGGTATTTTGTTATGCGTCACAATCGAGTTCTTGTATATCTTGAGGTCATGGAATATTTTATCAGAAAACACCAAAAACATTCATAAAATCTTATATAGAAAATCCAAAAACATTTGCAAAATCCTATATAGCAAAAATCCAAAAACATTCAAAAAATTGTAAAGGAAAAATCCAAAACATCCAGAAAACATCAAAATCCCTAAAAAGATCGAACATCACAAAAACAAAAAATAAAACCCTTGTCAAACTATGTTGTCTCTAAGCTTGAATGTAGGAAAGGCCATCATTGATGCACCCCCAAGACACCCTAGGTCAGTCCTTTAGCAGTCCATTGTAATTCACTACCATCTCTTGTCTGTTCATATCTTCATCTTGTAAATTTGTCGAGTCAATCGAACTACGTGGTCTCTATGTGTATAACATAGGCAAGGCTAATCCTTGATCAGCCCCCTGAGGCCCCTAGGATAGGTCATTAGGTTAGGTTCTTGGTTGAAAATCATAAAACATCCAAATATTCTTGAAAATCCCAAAAACATCCAAATATTCTCGAAAATCCTAAAACATCCAAATATTCTCAAAAATCCCAAAAAATTCAAATATTCAGAAAATGCAAAAACATCCAGATATTCAAAAACACAAAAAAAATTGAAAATGGAAAACACAAAAACAATAGAAAACATTCAAAAGACCTAAAAAGCCTCAAAAATTCAGAAAACTCTAAACAGCCTCAGAAAATCTGAAAAACCTGAACATTCATATAAACTTTCAAAAAAGACCAGAAATAGTCTTAAAACATTTCAAAATACCAAAAACATTTAAATATTCAGGAAAATCCAAAATTCCATCCACCCCATCTCGCTTTCACCCGCAATAAACTTTCACCTATAATAAACAATCGTCACCTTCACCCTTTGGCGAAACAAGTAGAAAACAAACATAGAAAATTGTAAAGTATGAACCTAAAAGTCAAAATATAGAGTCTAAATCATAGGTAAATGTATCTATCAATTTTATGGTAATAGTTCATCTTAGCATCATAGTCCCAACATCAAACAACCCTTTGATCAACATGTCTTAGGATGTATTCTTCCTGTGATGGACATCAACATCAGATATCACTTTAGCTAAACTTAAACTAGACAGAAGCTATAGATAACACTAATTGTTTGTCTTTGATCTTTTCTTATGATTTATCTTAATGACCCATTCCAAGGACCTCTCAATGATGTCTATCTAAATGATTTAGAGAGAAAGGAATGGGGCATCGACCATTATCTTTTGTTTGTTGTGCTTGTGGATACTCTAGTAAATGCATACTTGCTTAGTTGTGTGTAGGAAGGTCGTTTGGAGTATGTTGTTGACTATTGCATATGCTTTGGTCCAATATATTCTAAACTTCTAACTTATATTCCAATGACATTTTTGTATGTCAAGATGTGAACAAGAACTATCTTATCTACTTGTCGAGTCAAAGTCCATTACACTAGATACAACGTTGTCCTAGTTATCAATACCTTGAAGCATCGTGTTTATGTGTTATATCAAACAATAAGGAACAATGGAAAATCCCAATCCCAAAGTGTGAGCATCCATCCTGCATTATTTTGCATTGTCTCATCACCATCTCTAATAAAGTCTCGATGGATCAAGGACTTGTTGGATTTTTTGAAGCAATCATCATCAGCGACGCTTATTCAATCTTTATTCTTCTATCTTCTCTATGCATTAACCTAGTATCATGACACACAAAAACATCGTCAATGCATCCATCTTGCATCCACAAACCATCAGCATACATGCATCTCATAATCATTGCATATCACATCATACATTATGCACTATCATTTGAGTTGTGATGAATAATATAGATTTGTTATTCTAAGCATCTTAAATCATTGCATATCATAATCATTTGCATCCATACATCCATATGCATACATCATCATCAAAACATGCATAGAAAATATACAAAAAATGTATCCACATCATTTGCATCCATAACATCTACATATCATAATAAGCCATCCATATCATATCATGAAAAGATAATGAAATAGAATCATATTATTGCATCTATCCATATCATATCATCACATATCACATAGGCATAAATAAAGTGCATCCATACATGATCATATATAAGCATCCATACATCCTCCATACATGAAATAAAGAGAACGCGTCATAAGCTATTCGTATCATATATATATATATATCAAAAAATGTGTCATGGTACAAAATTTGGATCAGTGTATGTATATTGATCATAAGTATAATATCCACGAGGCTATCAAAAAGGATCCCATGAATGTATAGCAATATAAATAATGGGGCGAAATAAAAAAGTGTTTATACATCAAAAAGCTAGCCCTGGTGGCTGCTACCCTCTCTAGCTTACTGCTCAGGTTGATCCTCTGCTCGGGGGCATGCATCGCTCCGCTATGAAAAATTAAGTTGTCTCATGCCACAAGAACATCTCTATGATAATTTTGTTTGTAATACACAACCTTCGTAATAGTCTCTCTATACAATCTGGCCAAAATTGTCTGACCATGGGTGGATGTCATAAGGCTCTCAATTTGCTGACATCAATCCACCTCTTGGTCTCTCACACCTATGACTACCTAAACTCTCTGCAAAGTTGCATCCCTCTCAGCTATCATAGCAACCACCTACTGTTGAGCCTAGTCTCGATTAGCAGTCACAAGCAAAATTTGTTAGCGAGCTTGGTCTCGCTCACCCATCCAAACCTACACCTACTACTGCAATTGTTGTATCTACACATCTTTAGCATCTGGCGGTGGTGGTGGTGGCACTGGCTACTACTGCATCACTAGAGGTTGTCCCACTAGAGGAGCCCCCAGAATGTGTCCATCATGTCCATCCTAGCCACCTTGTCCCTTGTCCCTGACACCTCTACCTTGCGGCCTTCCTCTAAGAGGACCACCTACAAGATCTATAAGTTGCCATGGTGGGATGAACCATGCATCATAAGTGGGAGTAGTCTGAAAAATGGGCTGACCTTGATCATATGCCCAAGGTTGGGCAACCAACTAGTGAAAACTCTTAACAACCTCTTTTTCCAAAATCGTTGGTCCCCATGTGGGAACCTGGCCCTATAAGCATCATCGAGCCTGTCCTAAACATCACCAAACTATTTGGCTACTCTATCAGGAAGGTACCTCTCAATCATAGTATGCTCCCGACCCTACATGTAACAGGTCTATTGGGTGAAGTAAAGCTATTAAACATCATCGAACCAGGCTGACATCTGAAGCCATGGTTTCCACTAGAACACAGTCATATCATCTATCAAATGTTGTCAGTATGAGAGTCCAATTTGTCCTATGTCCCTAAGTGTAATGGCACCTCAGTATCTACATATGACAGGATCATCTGGGTCCACGTTCACCATCTATACAATCGTTCAAAGCATTGCAATGTGCTCCCATGCTTAGATATAAAGGTGTCACCCCTGCACCAATATCTCTCCCATCATAATACACAAAATCATGCAAATCATGGTATAGGGAGGCCAACATCATAGGGCCCCACGCAAAAAGATTCCTCTGGTATAACATCCTTTGCCAAGCCAAGCCCCAACCTGGACTGAAAATTTGACCGCATCTATTTAGAGCCACCAAACCTGAAATGATGGCCACAACAATCAATCTAAACACTGGTACATGACCCTGGTATGTCTCTAAATCAATCTATGATGTGACCAATGTAATTTGGTCCATCTCCATCACCTCGAAGCAAGCATCCAATCTGGCATCAGGATTGTAGATCACACAATCACCATGGATAGGCAACCAAAATATACACCACATTCTCTAAGGTCATTGTTGCTTCTCCAGTCGAAAGGTGGAAGGATGAGGTCTTGCTATGCCATCTCTCGCATAATGTTTTCATCATGGCCAAATGTGTCCTGATCACTGGTGCATACGCAATGTACCACAATCTAATCTCTCTCAGGTGCTCCTGGCACAACTTGAACAGATCACCCAATCTCTCAAGTATTATGGGCCTATACTCTCTCAATATCAATTGTGTGAAGCTCTCTTGCACTCACGAAGCCCACAACATCAAGAAATCATCAAAATTTGAAGTTATTTGGAATTTTTGGCTTGGAAATCACAAATGCATCATTGTTTACAAATGCGTTGCGATATTCAAAATCTAAACAGTGACACCTGATGCATTTCAAATTTCAAATCGACAAATGCGTCGCCATACAAGATGGCATCGTGATTTAGAATTTGGCATGACCTAACCCTAACTTTCAAATTGGCAAGTGTGTCGCTACATACAACTGTCACCATTTAAAAAATTTAACCCTAAAATCAAATCGAAAAAAGCGTCACCATATAGATATACATCGTTATATATCGTTTACGCATCGCCAATTGAAGTTTGGGCATCACTATATAGTGACACTCCCAAATTCTAAAAACTAACTCCTAATAAATGCATCAAAATTTCAAATTTCAAATCAAGTTTCAAATCACATATCGGTGGCCATGCGCTTGAAAGCCACTGGAACTCACAAACTTGATCAGAAATGTGTCGGGGAAGCTCATGGTGCACCATTTTGTCAAAGGGTCAAAGCTCAAATTGTAAGAATTCCTTAAGTATGAATGCACAAATGAATTGAAAATGACCCCTCTTGGCCTATTTAAGCTAGAAAATTAGAGTTTTTTACCATAATTTAACCTTTTTAATGGGGTATATTATCATTTTCATCACTTTTGCCAATTTGGACCTAGTTTTGCATCATTTTTTGTGTTTTTAGCATTATTCTTGCATCCTAGAACCTTTTTGAACCCTTGGGGAAGCTTTTCAACCTTTATCAAGAAATCAACCCAAATTTTGAAATTTCCACCCAATTTCTCAAAGGGGCGAGTCAACTTTATCCTTCCATTGGGACATCTAAAAAATTAGATATTTTTTTATTTTTTAATTTGGGCAACAGTTTTAATCTGAAAAGCATTGTTCTTTGAACCGAAGGAGGAGGTACCTTGCTTCAAAGAGGGGAAAAATGTAGACACTGAAAAAATGTCCTAATCAATGTCATACACTTGAATCGTATTTATTAACATCATTTCCACTTTATCCATCATATTTTCACTTAATTGATTCAATTAGCCTATCTAATTAATCAATTACATCATTTTCGTCTATTTGGCCTAATTAATTAAATTGGGTTAATTCTTCTCTTTTCGTACTAAAATTCCATCTCATTAAATTAAATAGACCAAAATATTTAATTTAATCTCCTCAGTCATTTAATTAAATATCGTTTTCTCTCCCCTATTTATTAATTCATTTAATAAATATCATCTAATTCCTCTAATTCCCTAAATTGCATAAATTAAACCTTGTTTAATTAGCAATTAAACTAATTATTCATCTAATCAAAGGGAATATTCCCATGGAATATTCTTTATCCTTTTTGCAAAATTAAAACTTTGTTTTAATTTGTAAATTAACCTTTTTCCTCATCCAAATGGAATATTCTAAGGAATATTCCCTTTCCATCAATCAACTCACTTGGCTTCTTTAACAAGCCAAACCCAATTACCTCTTTGGCAAGTTACCTTTCACCTATGTGAGCAAGTCAAGAGTGTGTTTGTTTAAGGTAATTGTGAGCCTTTGATTAATCTTCATCTTGCATTCTCATCTTTTGATGAGAATCCATGATCAATGCCTTTCATCTCCTCCATCCTGAACCGTTGATTAAGCTTTTTGATCTCAACCATCCATTCTTCATTTTCTCTCCTATAAATAGATCACTATTTGGAGACAAAGGGATCCATCTTTTATTGCAAACTTATGTTGTTAAATTTACTCACATCCATACTCTCAATTTGCGTACATTTAGCTTATTTTTAGTTTGTTTTAGTTGCATAATAGCTTAGAGAATCCATTAATGGCTTCCATGCATCCATCTTAGTTTGTAAATAAATTAGGTTTTTCATCTTTTAGCATCATTTTAGCTTAAATTAGCTTAGATTAGCTTAGAAATTGCATAATTAGACCATTTATAGTATAAAATCATGGTAACTTAGCTTGCATCATGTTCATTTTGTGCGTAATTTAGGTTTTTCATACACCAAACCCCATGGTTTCATCGATTCTCTTCCATAGAATTGACTAAAACAGACTCACTATCATGGGATTGGAAAAGGGTCATTTGTCCACATCAGCGAGACACCAATTCCACAATAAGATAAAGTTTCAATAGATTATAGTAGATGTTTTATTTAAATCTTTCATAAATTTAGCATGTTAGGTTTTTTGATAAAATGTTTACTTTCAATTTTGATTGATTGATCTTGTTGAGATTCAAGTATTTGTGGCTCTGTTATGCTTTGATTCCTCATGGATCAAACATAATTCAACCCATACCAGTATTTCACATTGACACGGGTAAACATGTCACTTTATGCGTGCACTTGTGAAGCCGCTTTCTAACTCTGCAGAGTCCACTTCATTTGGTTTCCTCCATATGAGACATCTTGGGAGATACCTCCCTATAGGTCTGCGGGCCTATAGGGTACTTCCTTTGAGCTTCCTCCATGCTAGAGATCTTAGGGGTGGTTCCCCTATAGATCTGCAAGTCTATAGGGTGCTTTCTTGGGTTTCCTTCATACAAGATATCTTAAAGGACACCTTCCCTATAAGTCTGCGGGTCTGGAGGGCACTTTCTTGGGTTTCCTTCATGCGAGAGATCTTGAAGGATACCTTCCCTATAGGTCTGTGGGTCTGTAGGGTGATTTCCTAGCTTCCTCCATGTGAGAGGTCTTGGGAGATGCTTCCTTGCAGGTTTTTGGGCCTAAAAGGAATTTTTCTAGGTATCCTCCATGTGAGTTCTTAGGGGACACCTTCCTTACAGGTCTACGGGCCTGTGAGGCACTTTCTTCACAGGGCTCCCTTCATGTGAGAGATCTTGGGGATTTCCTCCTTGTAGGTTTGTGGGCCTGTAAGATGCTTTCATTCTTCAACTTCGTAGTTCTGCAAGGCTATCAAGTTCTTTTCTTGTCCTACACTCTCAAGTTCACAAAATCGTGGTCTTCTTCCTCAACGGTTCAGGTATACATTTATAACTCTACTACTCCTTCGATCTACTTTACTAGAGCACTCATCTATATTCGTGCTCACTAAATTGGGGGAAAAATATATAGGAGTGAATTTTCACCTCTTATGCAAATTCCCCTTTTTCCCTTCTTCACTTTAGAAAACCAAATTTGAAGGCTAAATTCCACATAAGCCCACTGCCTCTCTTCCACTTGGTGGTCATTTTGTGTTTCAAAAGAGGAATAACTATTGGGGATGCTTGTATGGTGCGCAGATGTCCACGTGACATGATTACGTCCCTGGCATATTCTTGCATCTGGAACCTACAAAGGTGTTACACTTCCCATTGGAATTCAATTTGTAATGCCCCCTTCAACTGGTCGACCCGAATATGATTGTTTTCTTCATTCTCTCCTTCAAATTCACTCCTACAGGATTTTCATCTCTTTTACATCTTCTAAGCATTCAGTTGATCTCTCCAAGCCATTCTCAAGAAACATTTTGTACTCCATAGCAACAGCAACAACACTTTGTCAACTCCGTAGAGCAAGTTTGGAACCAACACCATTGTAGCACAGGCTTGATTCCTCTCATTTTTTCCTCCATTAGCTAGTGAGCTCTTGGTGGAGGTGGTAAGCTTTCTACTCCTCTACTCTATGATTTGGTGGGTAGCACCCTACTATTTTTGCAGTGCTTTTGTATTCTTTACTCAATTTCCTCCTTTATCATATATTTCTCCATTATCGCTATCTTGGTTTTCCATGGAGGTGGAAACACCTAAATGGGGGTCTGATTGAGGCAGGCCCCTATATAGCCACCCAACAATTTTCCTCTTTATTGTGTGTAGGTGGACAAGCTACTTGAAGCTAGTTGGTGAATGATTACCTCTATGAGATTATTCTTGCCACCCTAACTCTTGTATATTTACTTTATCATATTCATGCATATCTTGCCTACTTCATAGCTTTATTTTGGCACTCTAGAAGTAATTAGCTAGGTCGTTAGTCTATTTTCTAGTATTTGACCTTGTCTCTTTAGTCCTTTGGTCGTACAAATGCCAGCCCACCTGAGAGATGTCAACGGGCCATGTTGTTGTCCTAGAACCACACTTTCATCCTCAAGAAAATAACTTCCTAAGGCACAATTTTGAACCCAAAAATTGGCTCGCCTAGCCCTATTCTAAGTTTCAAGTCTACAAAGTGATCGAAGGGCCTTATAGTCCTCATCATTCTCACCTGCATTTCCTAACACTCCTTTAAGCTAAGGTAAGTTAGGACAACCTTCTGCTCTTGGCTCTTCATGACCTGGGGCCTTGAATGTGGTTGGTCTCCCTCTCTTATATATATATATAAATATACTAATCAAATATACTATACATATTATATGCGTTATTACAAAAATTATTTGCAATTAATTTAATTTGGAAATCAAGAGTACAAATAACAATAAGGGTATTATTTTCCCTAACGACACTTAACCTATCAACTTAGGTTTAAGACTTACCAAAAGATACTTGAACTGACTTGATGAGGTTCCAATTAACCTAAGTGAGTGAGTGTGTGTGTCTACTCAAATAGCAATACCAAACGTTCCAAATACCAACTCCTCTCCTGGGTGATACTCTCCCTCCCCCTCGGTAGGGTTCGAACTTTCCTGCATTCAACTTAGAGAAACATATTCGTAGTTAGTTGATAACATACAAAACATAATCATAATATAGCTTAGGCATCATATAAGCATTTAAAAGTAGTTTCATCCCATTGCATATACATACATTCATTCAACTATCAAATACCATAATGACATAATCATGCATTAAAAATGTATTTAAACATAAAGATTGAAGTAATTTGGTAAATTAACATTGGGATGTAACATATCCTGATCCCCCATAAGGATCACCATCCCCGATGATTCAAAGTATCAAAACATAAAATAATAACAAGAGTTGTTTCTTAAGAGTTTTAAAAAGCATGAACAAGATGAAAAAATATTTGCTTAATATCATAGTAGTCCTCCCATGTAGCAGTATTTTGCATACTAGTCCCATTGGACCTTGCACTAAGGACCTCTATATTATGCAGGTGGAGCTTGTGTGTTTTGATCACTTTGAGAGGCTTGATCATTACCACTCCTAGGTCTTATACCTATAATGCATTCCAATCAATAATATGATTACCACCTAGTATATATTTCTTAAGGTATGATATATGAAAGATGTTATGCATCCTAGAAAGAGCTAGTGGTAAAGAAATTACATGTATGTGACTGGGTTGATTTCTTTGAGAACCTCGAAGGGACCCACAGCATGGAGATAGTTTGGATGACTTTCCAAACTTAATTGAACTCTTATGCAGTTTGACTCTTAGCAAAAAAATTCCCCCTACTAAGAAACGTCTTGGAACATGCTTAGCATCAACATAACTCTTTTGCCTATCATTTTCTTCTACTAATATTTTCTTTATCAACTTAATCAACTCCTCCATTTTTTATAGCATCTTTGGACCAAGGTAAATTCCTATCTTCTAGCTTATCCCAACTTATAGGAGTTTGGAACTTTATTCCACATACTTCTAGGCAATCTTACCACTTGTATTGTTGCTCCATGCAATACATTCTCATTAGATCCTCCATCACTTGGCTTACCCTTTCTATCTGACCATCTATCTCGGGGCGATATGTTGAACTTATGTTCAACTAAGTACAAAGTGAGGAGAATAGGGTTTTCCAAAACCTTGATGTTACACGAGCATCCCTATATGAGATAATCTTCTTAGGAACTTCATGCAACCTAAACATTTCCTACATTAATTTTCAAGCTATGATTGGTGCCCCATCTTTCAAACTTACCAGTATGAAATGGGCTACCTTGATGAGCTTATCCATCACTACTAAAATAGAATTATGCATTTTCTTGGACATAGGAAGACCTTGTACAAAATCTATACTAATTCTTCCACTTCCTCTCTAGAATTTCATGAGGATATAAAAGTCTTGTCGGATGATGATGTTTTTCTTTCACCCTCTGGCTCTCTAGACAACTTGATATAAACCTTGAAACATCTCTCTTCATTCCTTTCCAAAAATATAGTGGTTTCACATCAACCAATAGTTTTGTTACTCTGGGATGTCTTGAATATGGCACAGAATGAACCTCCTTCCACACAGTATTCCTTAATTACTCAAATTCTGGTGCATACATCCTTTATTTGAATCTTAGTAGTCCATTAGATTCAAAATGAAACCCAGCATGCCTTGAATCTTGAGGATCATCCATGAGAGATTTTTTTACTTGCTCATAATATTCATCTCCCTTGGACTTCTGTAATACTTGACTCTTGAAATCAAAATGAATAGATATCATCAAGAAGATATGTCTCCTTGACTTAGGGCATCTGCAACTTAATTTTCTATGCCCTTTATATAATTTATTTCAAAATCATAGTCAAATATTAACTCAAACCATCTCCTCTGTCAAGAATTTATATTTAGCTAGGTAAACAAGTACTAGAGACCATGATGGACTCAAAAGGTTTCCCAAACAAATATTTCTCCACATTTGTAATGCATGAACAACTGTTGCTAGCTCGAGATCATGTGGAGCATATTTTTTTTCATAAGTCTTTAATTTACTTGACTCATAGGTGATCACTCACCCTTCTTACATAAATAATCTACCTAATCCTTCTTTGAGGCATTAGTGATGACTGCAAAATTAACTTCTAGATCTGGTATCTTTAGAACTAGAGTCATAGTTAACTTCTCATTTAATTGGTCAAATGCCTCCTGAAATTTTTCTGACCACTCAAAAAATTTCCCTTTCCTTTGCAAAGAAGTAATGGGGAAATATATTTTTTAAAAATTTAGCAAAAAAAATTCTATAATACCCAACTAAACCCATAAAATTGTGGACTTCATGCACATTCTTCAGTGTAGACCACTCTAGTATAGCTTTGATCTTTGATGGATCTACTACAATTCCCTCTACTAAGATTACATGACCCAAATACTATACTTTCTTCTGGAAGAAGGTACACTTTGAAAGTTTACCAAATATTTTATGTTCCATTAGACATTGGAGAACAGTCTGCAAGTGTCGGATATGTTCTTCCTCATTCTTAAAATAGATTATAATTTCGTCTAAGAACACAAGAAAAAACTTATCCAAATAGTCTTTGAATATAATGATCATTAGGTTCATGAATGTTGTTGGTGCATTTGTTAGTCCAAAGGGTAGGACTGAACTCATAATGTCCATATCTTGTCTTAAAGGATTTTTTGTGGATATCTTCATCCTTAAGCCTTAATTGATGGTAACTTGATCACAGATTGATCTTTGAAAACATCACTGCCCCACGCATTTGATCAAAGATATCATTGATACGTGGCAATGGATACTCATTCTTTATCATTGTTTTGTTAAGCATATGATAATCTATACATAAGCACAGTATACCATCCTTCTTCTTAACGAATATCTTTGACACCCCCCAAGGTGATACACTGGATCAAACCAATCCTTTTGACAAAAATTCCTGCAATTGATCCTTTAACTCCATCAACTCTATTGTGGTCATTCTATAAGGATCCTTGGATATATGTTCAGATCCTAGAACTACATCGATGGAGAAGTAAAAAACTCTTTTAGGAGGTAATCCATGCAATTCATCTAGAAATGCATCCTCAATCCCTTAGAATAGGATACTTCTCCATGTCTAATCTTTCTTGTTCCATAATTTCCTCTTCTTCCACTCTTTAGAGTTTCCAGGATTCATAATACATTAAGTCATCCTAGAAGATGAGCTCTTTGTAATCATCCATTTTCTCCATTTTGATCACAAAAATTTGACATCCCTTTTTCTTGGCTCTCCTCAACTGAATGAATGATATTTTCCTTAACTTTACCTCACTAGATGTATCTTGCAAATACATTTTATTCCCAAGTTCATCTAGACATTCTACTATTTAGCATAACAGTCAATCTTGGCCCTATGCCTCCATAACCAATTTATCCCTAGAATGACATCATACAATCCTAAGGGGGATACATACAAATTTACTTCCATTGAGAAACTTGGAAGTTCAACCCTAGCTTTGAATAGACACTAATCTACCTTTTCTCTTGATTGATTTGCATATTCTACTGACATGAATTTTCCATAAAACTAGCTTTTTCTAGATATCGTGTTCACTACTTTTAGAGAAATAAAACATTCAATATCACTATCTTCTATTAAAACTAAAATTGGCATACCAAATAAAATACCTTGAGTCTCAATTGGAGTAATCTGGTACTATGCTTGATGATTGTCCAGAGCTGTACAAATCCTCTACTGGAATTCCACTTGCTAAGAGGGTAAGGGATTCCCATGAGGTTGTGTCCCTTATGTCTTGTTAGGACATTGGTTAGCTTAGTGGTCACCACCACAGGTAAAACATCCCCTCAGAGGTCCTTGGCTTTCAAAATGCTTCATGAAATTATCCTCACTCCTCTTGGGGTTGTTGGTGTTGTTTCTTCAGTCACCTCTAGACTCATTTCAATTGTTTTGGAACCCTCTATCACCTTTCTTCTTGAAGTCATGTTGATCACCCTTCTTCATAAACGTTTGAGAGGACTATGAATAGTTAAACTTCTAATGGTTCTTCTCCCTATATGCAGAAATAGACTTCAAATTTTGTTCTTGTTTTATTTCTTTCTCATGCCCCTGGTCCATAGTGGTAGAACCATGAATGTCTACCTCTCCTCAATTTTGATCATGGAGTCCCATAATGAATTTCCTTAACCAAAATATTTTGTCCTTCTAGTACTGAGGAACGTACTTCAAAAGATGAGAGAACTAGTATTCATTAACAATTGAATCACCTTGCCTCAAGTTTTGAAAATCCATTAATTTTTTATCAAAGTATAGTTATGGAAACCATCTTTTTTGGAAGATCACCCACAACAAATTCATCCCAAGTCAAGCTCAGTGAACTCATACCTAGCTTTGTTTTCTTGTTCATCCACCAAGTGGATGCTTCTCCAAATATTTGGAATGCTCCTCAAGCAACCTTAGTTACTTCAAAATAGTTTCGTCTCTCGAAGTATTTTTCCATTTCCATGAGTCATACCTCTACGACATCTCCACTCATGGTTTCTTCAAATTTAGGAGTAACCTTCTTCATGTCCCTTGACATCACATGGGCCAATTGGTTTCTTTTTTGCACCTCGGATCTTGACTCTAAATTGTCTTCCCCATGCTCACTCAAGGTGGTGTGTTCATTTATGTTCTCATCTTCTCCCTCCTGAGATGCTTCATGCTTTGGTCTTCTCTAACCCCTAACCATTTGTTCGAGGTAACCAATCCTTTCCCTTGCCTCATTTAGCATAGCTAGAATCTATTCAATCTTGGCTTAAGAATTTCTAGAGGATTGCCCCACCTCCTAGCTTCCTCCAAGGTTATTCTTAGTTCAAACCATGTTTAATTTATTATTCTACCTAGAATTTTTATTTATATCATTCCTCTAATTTTTTATTCATTCATAAAAATTTAAGCAATTCAACATTCATTCATCAAAATAGAAGAAAGATATTTTTGAACAATTTTCAATCTTTTCTTTTATTATAATAGTTGAGGATTACATGACATCCTTATTTAATACAACTTTTAACAAAGAACGACTTATTCATTGTTTATAATGGGAGTATATCCCTTAGATTCCTCCTCACTATCAAAATCTATTACTATGATTTTGGGAGGTGGAGGCACACGCAGGTGCACTTCCATTCCTTCTTGCCTACCCAAAGGGTGTTAATACGGCATTCACTTGGCATGCTTCTCGAAAGAGATTGTTGGTATGACTCGGTTTGTGGTATATGTGCTATGGCTTTGGCTACCTCCTACATATGTTTCTTCTCTTATTTAATGTAGGTTATGGCATCACTAAGAGTCTCATATTCACCAAGACATATCTCTTCATTAGGATTATTTCCTTCTATGGTTTTTATTAGAGTCTCTCGCTCTTTCTTAACCTTGAGATAATGCTCATTACCAATCACAAATTTTTTGGCAGTCATCTTGAGTCTCACTATTTTGGCACAAGAATTTCCAAACATTAGTCACTGTTAATTTTGGAATATAAGCTTACATAGTGAGCTCATGGGTCCAAGTGTTGAACTTGGCTCTAATACCATATGTAACATCTCTAACCATACTCTTATAGTTTTCGCCTAGGTTTTAATTCATGAAGTAAATAAATCAATACCTTCAAACAAGAAAGTAATTGTAATGCCCTGCCAAGGAACCCCAAAGGACAACACAACTATGCCAAATTAAAGGAACAAAATTTTTTTAAAGAGAATTACAAAATAAATTGCATAACATAATATAACATATAATATAATCCTAGGTCCTCTAAGGTTCCACGACTGTGCTACTCACATAACTATCAACCAAGGTAACTAGAATCATTTCATTATCTACTACGATAAAAAGATTAATCTAACAACAAGTTCATTTTCAATCACCAAATTATATGATCCAGCATTATTTACTTCCATATCAAAAAATCTGGCAAACAACAATAAAGATCATCTCTATCTAATCAACATATACAAGATGCATTACATTATAGCATTCATTACAAGAACAATACATCAATATCAGATACATCATTATAGTATTTACAACATTGCTTCCCAGAGTATATGTGGGAAGTATACATCTAACTACAATGAGGGATACAACTGATGTACAATCTAATACATAAACATAAAAGATAGTCATCTCGAACTAGAACAGGAACTGGAATCCACTACACAAGGGACAACCTCCACACACACGAACATACAGCAAGGATACCCAATAGAGGAAAAAGCACCAACCTCCCAACCATGTGGAACCCTGAGGTCCACCCCTCGTGCTAAGAGATAACACAAGGTCTCACTATAATAGACAGCCAAGAGAGCAATAGGGTAACTAAATTAGGGGTTATACGTGGACTCCAATACAACACTAGTCACAACATAAAATCACTTACAACACTAACTTCACTTCTAGAGGCACTCACACAACAAAGGGAAAAGTACAACTAGGGAATGCTAGACTACAATAGGGAGGAGTTTCATCGCATATCTTGACATGGGTTATCCATGCAAATCTTCCTAGGCCCAACCCCCATCCTAGGTTATCTTGTTGACCTCTCCTGATCCCCGACCCCCATACAAACTCATGTGGAATCAACATACCTTTCATGAGGAAAAGGCAGTTGATCTTGCCATTTCAAGCCTTCTCATCTCATTTCAAGCCTATACGAGCACTTAAGCTGAGTGAGGCATACATTATCTTGATTAATGTGAATTCTACCCATCCCCCTAATTCATTATTAAGGTTATCACTAGATTAAGAAACCCTCCATGGGTTATCCTGGGCACCACTTTGGGTCCTGCCCCCATGGAGAGTTGCTCCCCCTACTTGCAACTAGTAAACCATACGCATCAGCAAGGCATTTATCATCTTGCAAACTTTAACATAATTCACATGAATTCAAAAATGGTTCAAGGCATTGACCTTCTCACACACTCATCCAAATCACGAGAATCTATACATAGTGCTAGGCATTGACTCTCTTGCACACAACTCAATACATTACCAAACCACTACCAAGTGAAACAATCATAAAAATCATACATACCAAAAATACTCCCTCCTAGGCCACAGGGAACCAACCTTAACAACTTAACACAAATGACTCCCACTTTTAAACAATTATTAAGATCATTCCAATTCCCACTTAGTCAAACACATTACTCGATACAAGCATTCAATCAAACAATACAACCATGAAATAGGCATTATCTTCACATTCCATAAAACTCATTACTTAATCACTTAATTCACCTAATTGGGTCATTGTCCACAATTACAATTACGCTAAGTAACTAATCACATAGTGAATTTACAAGTTAATTATGAAAGAGTCAGCACTCATTAATTAACAAAAGATAATCAATTCAAAACAAATCTTTCACCTATATAGACAAACCAATTTTCCCTATATATTTTCTCAATTTGCTTATCTAACATAAATAGTTAACCACATGAATAGATATATTCTTTTGTTATAACCATAATATATATATATATATATATATATATATAAATGAAGGCCAAATTTAATACATACACATCAATTTTTATATAAACGGATTACCAAATGCAATACATACTACTCGAATTCCAAGCATAATAAATTTTCATCGAACTCCCAATACAAAGCATATTAATCGAATTCCAAGCATTGTTGAATGCATCGAACACCACATATAAGATGAATCCAAATTCCAACCATAATATGTATGCATCGATTATCAAATATAAGGCATTTCCAACGAATACAAAACATGAAGTATATCGAATACCAAGCCTGATGAATGTTCATCAAATCCCAAATATTAAGCAGTCTCACCGAATTTAAACCATATAGTAGATTCAACATTTACTAACTATAATATATATAATGTATAAGGCAGCAATGAAATCACATATTCTTATTAGTAAATCGTATAACCAAGGCTCCACCATGATACACATGAAATAGCTAAGGTATGCAATATAGGAAATCTCAGTCATAAATAATAACCTTACATGAATTTAACATAGCGGTGGGTGAATATGAAGTCGTTGGCCACTACTCCATGGCTTCAGTCAAGAAAATCCCTTGGCTAAAGGGTTTTTGGGTTGCCATACTTTAGGCTAGGACTGATTCATATTGACGTTGGGGAAACTCTTCATGGGATGGAATCGCTACATATGAAAACAAATGAAAACACCATCCAAACATAAGAGCGTTGCTAAGGTAGCTGGTACATAGGTAGCAAAACTTTTGTCTCAAGGAGGAACGATAATCCAGTGCGCCCAAAACAAATATTGAAGGGATTAAGAAACTTACAAAGCAGAGTAATTTGGCAAGGGAGAAGCAAATCAATGCCATAATGAGAAGTTTGATTGCAAAATATGGACAAGATAGATTTTTGAAAAGAGGCGCTTGAAATCTTAAAATTTATGAAGAACCCAAGAACACATCGAATCATTATAAACTTTGCTTAATTCTAGGCGCATGCAAACATTCAAGTTTAGAGGACAAGGGCTGCACATGGTGTATAGCATATTTTGTTGTTTGTTATTGCCCAAGCTGACAAGTACGCCACAAATGTAGAATACGCACAAAATGGATTCACAGGGGAAGCTTAAGAGCTAGAAAGAAGTGTAAATGGAAGGGGAAGAAGGCAACATCTCAAGGAATACAATGGTTGCAATATATGCACAAACTTGGATTTACTAATGTAGACATCTAAAAATGACCTAGGCCTGCAAGCTTCATTTTTACCACTTTCGTCCTAGCATAATTAAGACATTTAATTATGTCCTTGGTCCACATTCGACTTTTAATTAAATAATTTATAATTGTTTAATTAATTCATGTCTTTGTATTCTTCATGATTATTAAATAAATAAATTTTATTTATTTATTAAATACGTCATTAATTGTCTAAGTCTTCCCTTAATTAAATAAATTTCTTAACTTATTTAATTACCCTTCGTCATATATTTCTTCCCGATTATTAAATAAATAAATAATAAATATTATTTATTTATTTAATATGTCACTAACTGTCATAATTAAATGAATTGATTAATTTATTTAATTAATTAATCTTATCTTCTAAATTAAATAATTTAATTTAATTATTTAATTTCCTAAATTAATATTCCTCTCATTTTAAATAAATGAAATTATTTAAAATGTCATCACTTTCTTAACTGTCAGTCTATTTTGGTAAATAATCTAAAAAAGATTATTTATTGTCTCACAAAATCCATATTTTGAATTAATTTAATTCAAATTGGTAACTAATCTTCCAAAAATCAAGTAATCGAGCAGATTCTTGATTTTCCAAATCTAATCTTCAATTCAAATCTTATCTTCTTGATTTTTTGAATCTCGCAAATCAGACAATCTTTATCTTCTTAATTTTCGAAAATCTTTATTTTCTAATTAATTTGTCTCATTTATTCTCCACCGTCGATCCAATTATCTGAGATATTATTGACCGTTCGATTAATGAATTTCCCTTACCCTAATTAAGGATTCTCAGGTTTAATATGGACCTCTCATTCTAGGTCTTTCTTAGAATTTAATCTCATCCGTCCACTCGAAATTGTGTTTTCTATAAAAGACAATTTTGCTCATAATTTCGGGATCCCGTCATTTTTAATATAGGCATTATAGTCATTTTAGCATTGGTAGTCATTATTTTCATTTATCATATTGTCATAGACATAAGCATAATTTTATTAAATCCTTCAACATTTGCATAGGGCTTGGGCATTATTATAGGTTGCTCAATTTGAAATCTGAGGGCCTCATTGACTTACTACAAACTAGAAGGTGCTATGAAGGTGAAGCATGGAAGGAAAGGAAGGTATAATTGTTCTTTGTTTTGATTTTCCATTGTTCTTGATAGCCTCTTTGGATTTTTGATGTTTATTATTTAATAAGCTAACCCCATCTAAATTTCCATAGATACATTTGGTGGACCCGACGTATTCAATATCAGTCATAGACAGAAGATTGGAAAGCGAAAACTTCCAAGTGCACTCGTTTAATCTTTCACTTCTTAATCATTGTTTGTCACACATTTGGATTTGGGCTCTTAAAACGAATCTTGTTTTCAATCACATATCAAAAATTGAGGCTAAAATTAACCATTATCTTCAATCACACATCTTGATTTGGGGTTAAAAAGAACAAGTGTTTGAATTGCTTTACACACATTTCAATTTTCTAAAAGGAAATTAATCACTGTGAGTGTGAATCAAGTGTGTGTGATCACAAACACCTCACTTGGTTTGCTTTTGTCAAACCCTTCCTAGGAGGCCTACTAGGGGATTTCATCACCCCTGGGGATGACCTCAATTGAAGTGTGAATCGAAAGACACGCTTGTTTGGGAGTTAAAATCTCGTCACTCTTGGCTAAGCCCCAAAGAACTTTATACCTTTGGGAACTGAAGGTGAAGGGTGGGTTACCCCTTTCTCCCGGCTGTGTGGCTGGATTTTGCTTTCAAATCATCCTTAGTCAACCTTGTGCAGACTAGTTTGAGACCTAATTGGCCATACTCCACTTGACTAGTCATAGGGCTTGTTGTTGAGTATTCAAGTGTTTACTTAATCATAACATCTAATCTTCAAAGACAAATTTATAATTGTGTTTGGTGTGTGTGTTCATGCATTTACATGTGAAATATTGTGTTTGATAGTGCTCAAGTCAAACTTCTAATAAACCCTTGCCACATCATCCAAATCATACAATATTTTCATTCCATATCATATCCTAATCATCATCATCTCTTTAATCTAATCAACATCATTTTACACCATGAAAACATTGGAAGACGTAGCACAAGAGTTAGTTCACATACTTCACATAGCTCAAACAAGCCAATCACCTTTAAATCAACAATTAATTCAAAGAGTCCATGACATAATACAAAAACTTCAAGCAAATAAGTCACCTCAAATGCAACAACTCATAGCTCAAATCCAATACCTCATGGCCACTTGTCAAATCCAACAAGCACATCATCAAGTCCAATCACCACATCAACAAATTTCACCTATCAATCCTGTCAACGTCTACATGCCCTATCAACCATCTAACAACTCATGTCAAGTCCCCACATCATACCATACCGATCCGGTCCAAGTCTCCATGTCCTATTTCAATCAACCTTACACCAATCCAATCGAAGTCTCCATGTCATATCCTTTTCCTTCAACAATTAATCTAGTCCAAGACTCCGTGACATATCCAGTCCAAGACTCCATGTCCTATCCTTGTCCCTCACAGGCTAGTCCGGTCCAAGTCCCCATGTCCTATCCTAGTCCTTCGTATACTAGTCCAGTCCAAGTCCCCACGTCCTATCCTAGTCTGTCATTCATTAATCCTTTTCAAGTCACCCCCTCACAAGCCACATCTAGTCATGAAAATTCTATCATTACTCAAAGTCAAATCCCATTTAATAAACTTGAGGATACATGTCAAAATGAAAGCCCAAAGCATGACCTTATAATGTCACCCTCATGTCAAGAATAAGGTAGTCCATCCCATGACCATATCTTTCAGTCCATCCAAGAAGTCCTTCAAGACAATCATGACATCCAAAATACACCTACCATTGACCAAGAAGTCCAAATCCACGACAACCCCATCTTTGACCAAGATCCTACCATTGACCAACAAGTCCAAGTCCATGACAACCCCATCTTTGACCAAGACCCTACCATGGACCAAGAAATCCAAAATGATCCACTCCTTGACCTTTACGCCATTTATGATCGAACACTTGACAACCCTATACAAGCCTCGACTATTGACACTTCCCACAATGAGACACTTGCCTCCAGGGGACACATAGACGATATTCCTCCAGAACAAGAATCTCCCACTAGGGACATGCTTGCATATGATCAAGTTATAGCTAAAATCATTGGACTCTATGACACTAAACATAATGATGGCTTCGACAGTGCCTTGGAAGTACCAACAGAATCATCTGAACCTGACATGTCACAAGATTAGACCAAAGATATCAATCAGAAATATGTCCAGCATGACAATGAAGTTAAGACACTTTATCAACTAGGGTCATCTATCTTTGCCAGAGCGGGCTTTCTCGCAGATGAAAATATTACAAGTGATAGTGTCCATAGACATCATGATGGGTTAGCATCTTGCTTTCAAAACAATAAATACCCCATCGCAAATAGAATCTGTCAAAGCATGCAATATCAAGGCAAAGGACTAGGCATACATGAGCAAGGCATTCTAGAACCAATACAGCTTCAGGCAAATTACAGACATCAAGGTCTTGGTTATTCCTCAGACAACAAATCAAACAATGTCAGTGGTACCTCCTCGATACTGGGGGAAACCTTGTCAGATACAAACGTCAAAATGGAATCCATGAGAAATCCTTGTTATAAGATTGCTGCCAACACCCCGTCCACACACACCATAAACCGTCATTCTATCATGAATCAACCTCCCCTTTGGAACCAACAAAAACAAAAGTCTTACAAGTCAAAAGATCAAAATCAAATGTCAAAGGCCATTGAATCAAACAAAAGGACAAGTGGACAAATGAAATTAAAATGGATCCCAAAGAAAGATGGATCAAACAAAGACACCAAGTCAAATACAAGCGTCAATCACAATGTGGAGCCACAAGACAAGAGGAATCCCACATATAACACATGTCCACCTCCTTCAAAATGGTCATCAATCAAGGCATATAAAAGTGTTGGTTCCAAACACCATCCCTCCAAAATCTGTCATCCACCATCCCAAGTTTGGAAAATAAAAAGTCATTCATCCAAACGTCCAAACAATATTTCCATGTCTACCATCATTTGTCATAATCCTACATCTCGTCTAAAGTCCAAAAATCCCACGTCACAAATTTGTCACATCATGGCAACAACTCTTTACCACAAGGACTCTCATGGCACTCTATTGCGATGGGCGTATTTTGATAAGGCCAACTCTAGTATCAAAAAGGATCATAATAGCATCGATCAGTTGTATACAAGTGCTACGATCCTGACAAGACAACTCCTTCAGCAAGGTCACTATTGGCATATCATGGCACGAGTCTCTACATCGGCACCGTCAGTGGATTCAAAATAGTCAGTGGTAATCTAAAGCATCCAGGCTATCCACAATATCAAAAACACAAAAAAAAATCAAAAATCAAAAAATCGTCACCCTAATGAAAACCTGGCAAACAAGCGTCTTGGTGACACCAAAAAAAAAAATAGTAAAGAGAAAAATTTCATCTAATGGTGAAAACCTGGCAAACAGGTGTCCTGGATAAATACCATGATGAAAACCTGGCAAACAGGCGTCATGTATAAAATAAATCATCTATGTGGACTTTTATACTTGGGGGCAAGTCGTCTCATCTCCTAGACCTTCCTCTTGACATTGGCATCCGACCATTTGATCCATATCATTTTCATATCATTTCCATGCATTTTTCCCACTTATTTTGGTCTTGACATAAAACTGGCACACATAAATCATGCTTTGGGAAAACTCTTGACATGTCTATCATTTGGTCATACACGATTCACAAAAAATCATGTCATTGACCATCATATTTTTATTGTCCTTATACGACATAGTCCTTGAAAATCATATGGCAATTCCATTAGTCTCATGTCTCCCGTCTTTTACCAAGGCCACCTCTCATCCTTTCATGTATGTCACCTGTCTTGGCTTTCCCTTGTCAAACGGTCTAAGGATAATCATCATCCCATCTAGTCCTAACCAAGTCATTCGAAAGGCAACGAGTTTAAGCCATACAAGCACATTATCCAAAATTTTACTTGACTGCGTTCCTGGCCCGGCTATAGACCTCCATACTTTCGTCACATTATCGTCATCGTCCTCACATTGTTTCGGAATGCATCCTTCCCATGTCAAACAACGTTGTCATCACCTGTCAATTGGTATTCAGCTTGACTAGGGGCACAATCATGTTTGTCCTTGGATTATCATGTGTAGGCATTGGTCATATGCATTTGTCATGATCCTCTTAAACATCAAAATCCAAAAAAATCATAAAATGAAAAAAAAGACAAAAACATCAAAAAAGTCTTGAAAAAAGACAAACATCATAAAATGTCCTTAAAAAAGACAAAAACATCATAAAATGTCCTGAAAAAAGATAAAAACATCATAAAATGTCCTGAAAAAAGACCAAAAAACATCATAAAAAGTCTTGAAGAAAAACACAAAAACATTCAAATTAATGTCAAAATCCTAAAAAATGGAATCAAAGTCAATCATGTCAGTCAGTCCATGTCATTGTCGAATTACATTGTCTCTACGCATTTGCTACGTAGGCAAGGCCATCAATCGATGAGTCCCCGAGACATTAGGTCAATCCTTTTAGCTTGGTCCAAATAAAATCATGGCATTTGTCACAATCACCACATCAGTCAAATAAGTCAGACATCGTCAAACTCAAACACAAGACAGTCATTTGAAACGTGAACGTCAAAATTGGTCAAAATCAGACAGCATAGTCCAATCAATCATACAGTCAACAACAGTCAACTTGCCAAAACATATTAGTCAAAACAATGTCAATCTCGTCACTCTTTCGTCCTCTTCAAGATGTGTCCTTCTTGGAGTTAGACCTCGTCAAAATGTCCTTTGCCTTTTCAGGATGTGTCCTTCCTGATAATAGGCCCCGTCAACACCGTCAACACCGTCAAATTGGAAAAACTTTTAAACTGTCAAAACTATCAAATCAACAAGAAATCAATCTTTGGCAAACAAACATTGGCAAACAAAATAAAATGGCTATTAATCTTTTTGGTCTATCTTGTCTTATCTTTTGACTATCTTGGCTATTTTTTTTCTTATATTTTTACTGTCTTGTCTTTTTGGTCATGTTACTAGCTACCTTGAGGATGTCCCACGAAGGATTTAGAGGTGCGATGACATATCCTGGCCTATTTTTTATTTTCTTTGACCACTGTCTGTGGATTGTCTTGACAAAAAAATCGGGGCAACTTCACCCTTAGTATGAGTTAGGACACTCCTTGTCTGTGACTGTCTATTTTTCAAGTGGATGACCTTGCACACCTTGGTCTATGTCATATCATGGTGTTTGTTGTCTATTTGTGTCATTTTACCGCCCAATGATGATTAAGAGCAATAAGTATTAAAGTCTTATGGCAATGTTTTGAAGGATTTGGTCTAAGAACTAATATGCATCTTTTTTAGTCGTGTCATCTTCTCTCTCCCGTCTCATATAGGCATCGCATCCATATCATCATCAATATCTTTTGCTTAACATTTAACGTCTCTTCTAACATTTCGCACCTTTTTAATGTTACGGGGCGATTCTTCTCTCGGGGGGCATCTGCCGCCCGCTTGTGGATTTCTTCCTAAATCTTATTTTGCCTTAGGACATTTTTTGACTATTTTTAACATGCCATGATAACAAGTGACGATATAGACAAGAGGGCAAAATGTAAACACTAAAATGACCATCATGAAACTTCATTTTTACCACTTTAGTCAACATAATTAAGACATTTAATTATGTCGGCAGATCCACGATTATTTATTAATTAAATAATTTATAATTGTTTAATTAATTCAAGTATCTTGTATTAACCCGTGATTATTAAATAAATAAATTTTATTTATTTTATTAATGGGTTAATTATGCAAGATCTTCGTAATTAAATAAATTTAACATTTAATTACCCTTCGTCATATATTTCTTCTTGATTATTAAATAAATAAATAATAAATATTATTTTTTCATTTAATATGTCACTAACTATCATAATTAAATGAATTGATTAATTTATTTAATCAATTAATCTTATCTTCTAAATTAAATAATTAATTGCCTAAATTAATATTCCTCTTATTTTAAATAAATGAAATTATTTAAAATGCCATCACTTTCTTAACTGTCAGTCCATTTTGGTAAATAATCTGAAAAAAATTATTTATTGTCTCACAAAATCCATATTTTGAATTAATTTAATTCAAATTGGTAACTAATCTTCCAAAAATCAAGTAATCGAGCAGATTCTTGATTTTCCAAATCTGATCTTCAGTTCAAATCTTATCTTCTTGATTTTTCGAATCTCGCAAATCAGACAATCTTTATCTTCTTAATTTTCGAAAATCTTTATTTTCTAATTAATTTGTCTCATTTATTCTCCACCGTCGATCCAATTATCTGAGATATTATTTTGACCATTCGATTAATGAATTTTTCCTAACCCTAATTAGGGATTCTCAGGTTTAATTTGGACCTCTCATTCTAGGTCTTTCTTAGAATTTAATCTCATCCATCCACTCGAAATTGTGTTTTCTATAAAAGACAATTTTGCTCATAATTTGAGATCTCGTCATTTTTAATATAGGCATTATAGTCATTTTAGCATTGGTAGTCATTATTTTCATTTATCATATTGTCATAGACATAGGCATAATTTTATTAAATCCTTCAACATTTGCATAGGGCTTGGGCATTATTATAGGTTGCTCAATTCGAAATCTAAGGGCCTCATTGACTTGTTGCAAACTAGAAGGTGCTATGAAGGTGAAGCATGGAAGGAAAGGAAGGTATAATCATTCTTTGTTTTGATTTTCCATTGTTCTTGATAGCCTCTTTGGATTTTTGATGTTTATTATTTAATAAGCTAACCCCATCTAAATTTCCATAGATACAACTAAAACATTTAAAAAAAGCAATCGACAGATTTAAATAAATGTTATCGCAAGAATGCAACGATTACAAGATAAGCATAAAATATGTTTGCACTAAGAAGATAAATGAGGTGATTAAATCGTCAAACAATCAAAACAATAGCATTAAAGAATGAAGACTCATTTGTAACCTCGTTTTCCCCAAATTGACTTGATCCAATGCCTTCCTTCGCCTATCCTTTCGCGTTCCTCCCTTCCAAGAATTTACGATGGAATGGAATTATTTTACAAAAAAAATCTTCTCAAACTCTAAATTAATTTTCTCCAAGCATCCCAATTTTTCCACAAAATCTACAACATATGAATTTTTTTGCAAACAATCTACTCCCTTCCCAGAAAACATAATGAATCGTCTCTCAAAAGGATAATTATTTACAAAAGGAAGGCTACTTGTTTTTCAAAAACAAAAATCTAATAAAATCCCTCTAAATCCCCAAGAAAGCATTAAGTTTCTTTTTTTGACCATCCATTCGAAGTTGTGCATGTGCTTGCATGAAAAACCTTTCTATAGTTTATATTGTTTTTTTTTTACTATTTATTAATTATCACATTCCATTATAATTCGACTTTATTTCATTTCCTTTTAATATTACATCGCATTTAATTTATTTTAATATTTTATTACACATTTAATTTATTATAAACTATAATTATTAATAATTATGTTTATATTTATTTATCATATCACCTTTTTATTTAATAACTAATTTTAAAGCATCAATTAACCAAAAATAACATTTTACAAACAAATTTTAAATTAAACAACCAAATACCAAACAGTTACCTGAACCCTAACCTAGGTTGAAAACAAGACCACAAACAATCACCGACCAACCATAGACAAAATTGACACATGAAAAGGTACCGAACTAGATACTCATCCTCTTTGAGGATGATGGCTGGGATAGGGGACCAGGTCTCATCTCCAATCAACTATTCCATTGGGCTTGAGGTACACTCAAACCTACCAATTCAGGTGGAGTCGATGCCTAGTACCTGCAACCTGCAACTCACAACGTCTTTGCACATATATATAATCATCACATGTCTAGTGAAGAGAAATCAAAACATCATAGGGTTCTCACAAGTGAGAAATACGACATCCTTTCCTTCACACCTAAATAGCATTTAAAAGCATCATATAATATATCAAATAACATCTTGTAACATCAATAATCATAAACCATTCCAAAATAAGGTAACATGTTCTATTTCTACTAGATACATAATCATGTCATAATCATCATCTAACATAGTAACATACTCAACAAGTGTCATTATAAAATGTCCTAACCAAAAGCAAAGAGTACCTGAGACATAAAATGAATCCACAAGCATCTAACATAAACATCATAGAAAGGTAAATAATGGAGGGGCACTACATTAAAAATTTTCTTTTCTAATAGCACATTTTGCATTCTGCATAAATAATTTCATAATCGAAATAACACAACTAAATTTCATGTAAATGAAACACATTTTCAAATACAATTTACAAATAAAATTCATGATCATATAAACAATTTCATAATTTACAATGAGAAAAAGGTCAAGATATCCTTAGCTAGATTACTCTTCTATTTCAGAAGTCTCGACATGTCATTTGCAAGAGGGAGAGCATCACCCAAGCACTTTACCTCCAACCATAGACCAGCAGTCCCCAACACACCATTCAATTGGAAGTGGCCCTACCCTTCAACGAAGATTTTAGTATAGGAACCTCTACTATTAAGATCTGATTATCTAGTGTTATGTCCTACATAGCATGTATGGTCATATACCTATAGACATTATATAACTATGCATGATGCTATTGACAAGTTATACAACCCTGGAGCATAGTGAATTAACAAGTGCAAGAAAAAACTTTTACCCTTACTTTGGCCAAAGTTTTGATATATAATCATCGAATTTCTAAGGAAGCAGTGTTGTAAGTTCACCCACCTCTAACTTGACTTGGAAATCTTACTGACCTATGGTTAACTCTACTTTTGGTTTGGCCCAACTCAAATAGATTCTCTTTCAATAGTGATGACTTCACTAGTGTTGATTATTTGACTTATAGGTTTTAACACATCTAACCCGAATACCCTGTTACATGCTTGCAATATTCTTGGTCTAGGCAACTGCCTCTTATTCAAGTATTTTTAAAATAGTCACAAAGGAGTAATTTACTCTTCTATTTTTATGGTCTTTGGTTTTGTCGAGAACGTAATGTCTTCTACTCTACTCAAGATACGTAATTTTCAATCAATAGGTAATAATAATGACTCTTGGTTTATTATGTAATACTTATAACCTTCAAATGATAATAATGACTTTATCTTTCTATCTTGTTCAAACCTTCACCCAAAATATGCAATATAAACTTGTGATAACAAATGTCTATAAAGACGCTACCGTAATGAAACAAATAACATTTTCAAATATTTAGAAACTCTTCACTACTTCAGTTTATTAAGTTGGTTCATTTGATAAACACAACTTAGAGAGTCTTAACTTTTCTCTTAAGCTCTCCCAAATAACTTAATTCAATATCACATATAACTAGCATGATTTTAACAATGTTTATAAATGAGATAATTTCATCTAACCATTTGGTTATTCTAATCCTAGTTATCTCTTGTATTTTCTTAAGAATATGCATAAATAATTTGGGTTTTACGTGTATAAATGTGCATTCATAAAAGTTTATAAACAGCCATAAACTTGCACATAGTACTAACATATTTTTAAATTTAAAAATATAAAATAACTCTTCATATTCAAGAAGAGGAGAAGAATTTAAAACATGCCTAAAAAGATTATTTGGGCTCTGAAACTAATTTTTCTTGCTTCTAACTCTACAACTTAAGTTCAGATTTTCTTTTCTTTTCAAGTTCCACGCACAACACCAACTTTTGCAACCTATTTCTTGAGTCTAATACCAATGGACTGTATCTAAAGAGCAACTTGATTTCAGAATAAGTCGAGCTAATCACTCTATATGGCCAAAACAACCATTAATATGAGTATTCTCCCTAAACGAATTACAAAACTTGCCACATGCCATTGATAAATCAATAAATGCACCTTTCCTCAATGAGTTAGAATGGGTTCTATCTACAAAGTTAGAATAAAACAAATAAAGAATTAAAAATAAAATTCAAAACAAAAGCTCTAACTCACATAAACCTCCAATTGACCATTAAATGCAATGTGCTCAAGATTACAATTGTATGTGGATGTATTTCATTGGCATTCATTAGGCTTATTAAACTGATAGCATAATCTTGTATTAGAGATTGATGGATGATCAAAATAATGAGTTATATTCTCGATTTATAGACTTTGGAAGGAAGAATAGAAGGCTAAGTTTTTTTATCCTAGATTGATAGTTAGCTCCATGGATTGATAGTAAGCTAGCTATCAATCTATGATCAAATCTCATGGAGCTAACTATCACCCTTATTTTGGCTTTTTTTGTTCAATTTTGTTTTTTGTTTTTTTTTTGGATTTTCTATTTTTTGATTTTTTTGGAATAACATTTTTGTGGATTTTTTGGTTTTATGATTTTTTTGGACTTTATAAATTGATTGCTAAGGATGAAAGTACTAAAGATTTGGTTAAGATTGATGGTTTGGATGATTTGATGGGTGAGATTTGGATTAAGATGGAATGATGGTTGATGTGAAAACTATGGGAATGAGATTTCTAAACCAAAAGTGAATTTTAACCAAGGCTTGGGATGGATGATTTAATCTTTCGTACTTGAGATAGACAAGTTCTCAAGCAAGACATGGCCAAGTTCCTACTTTAATTTTTTCCAAGATTGATGAGATGATTTTATTTCAATTGGATTGCTACTTAAGTTATACAAAGTTATTAAGCACAAAAGAATTAAGGATTATTGTGATAGGATCTCAATTTCAAAGAAGATTTTATCTATAGACTTGTTGGATAATGATTTGGGGTGGACTTAGATTCATGTTTTGGGTTTTCTTATGGATGTTTTTGGGTTGATTAGGATGAAACATAGACAATAGTGTTGGACTTGCTATGATATTTTTGGTTTCATATGTTGGGATTCAATTGGAAATTTTTAATGGATTTTGTGGATTTGGGATGTGAAGGATGGTTTCTCCTAATGTCTACAAAGTGTGATTGTTGGGGTTCATTGTTAGTGTAATTAAATTAATTATTACACTAGCATAAGTTAACTAAAATCATATATCATTTAGTCCTAGGTTGCATTTTAATAAATCATTTAATAATGGGGTAATGTCCCCTTCCATGTTTGTAGGGATAAGATTCCTTCTAGAATATGAGTTGTCCTTCTAGAACTTATCTCAACATTTAATAATTTCCTAGATAGGGTTCACATGTTGTTAGATCATGACACATGGCAACATCTCATGCATCTTAGGTTTTCTCTCTTGCCTATATAATCAAGCAACTTGTTCATTTGTATCATATCAATCAAATATCAATCTATGATCTAATGTTGTAGATCAATAGCAATCTCTCTTTGCAGCCCTGAGTTGCAACACTTTCTGTGTGGTGTAATTTCTCTTGGCAAGATCCTTTGAAGTGTGTGCAGCTCCATTGGATGATTCAGCATCCATCATTTCAACATGATATCAGAGCATGTTGAATTCTAACATTCATTTAGTTGGTTGATGTCTACTTGGTTGATGGAAAATGGTTAATGTCTAAACCTTATCATGAGGAAAATCATAAACAAACAAACAAAACAAAAAAAGATTTTATTTTTAGACTTTGATGAAATTTTGATTTATTGGTTTGGAAGTAATTACTAGTTTGCACAAGAAAACACCAAATACTTTGCACAATCTAAAAATTATTCATATGGGAGTGTTAATTTCCATGGGCCCACAAATATATGATCTTACTAGTGAAGGATGGCTAGAGAATGCAAAGTCATATACCACCTATACAACTCTTACTATGGAAATCAAGGGCTTACCCACAATAAGCTTTCTCAACAACTCAAAAATACAATGTAACTTCCAAAAACTAACCGCTTACAAGTGCACCACAAAAAAGGGCACTTGAAAGGTAACTAGAATCTACAAACTTATCTATGGGGTATACTCTATATAACTAAAGGTACACTAGGCTTAATTCTATCAAATGTAAGGAGAATAAGTTGCACAACTTAATATGAGAGGGTAATCCACTCTCCTCTACTTTGCAAGGTATAAATTTCTAGCAAACATAACCTAGAATGACAAATTCCAACTTTCAACGGGAATATCTTTCAATCCATTCCCAATTTTCTATACCCCCTAGAATATATGGGTGTGGGTCATCCTCTTGGTGATGAAATCCAAGTAAAACCTCTAAGGAAAAGGAAAACAAAGTGTTTTTTGTCACTCAAGATTGTGTTGCAATGCAAGGGGAGAGCAAGTGCACTTAATCTCCTTGAGATTTAATCTAAAAAAAAGAATTATGTGAAATTTATAATTCACAAAGTTACACGAGTACAAGAGAAAAGCATAGATTTCACACAACTTATAGACACAAGAAACATTTCATTCACTTTAGAAATCAAGTGTGCTCTAAACCACTAAAAAAATGATTCTTTGACAAGCAAAACCTATAGCAAAAGTTAGCTAGAAGTTTGCATAGGATAACTTTGGTATGTGAGTTCCTACAAACAAATAATCAATAGTTTAATTAGTTGATAGGCTTCTCTAATGGACTTGCAAGTCTACAAAATGACTAGAAAACCTGTCTCATGCTTACAAACAACTATTGAGTCATTGTAAAACAATTTTTAGCTACTGGTTAATGGTAAAAGCCTCTAAAATATCAGGTGAAAGCCTCCAAAATTTTAGGCGAAAGCATCCAAAATCTACCTTATCACATAAAATAAATAAATATTGATTTGCCAACTCGACGGGAACATTCTATTTCCATTTGCAATGATTTTTTCCAATTCGATGACAACTTTCCTTTTTCATTTGCATTGATTTATGTTTTGAATCTGCATGCAAATATTTCAAAATCAACTAAAACCTAATTTAAGAAAAAAATATAGATTTGTTTAAGTTTATTTCATTCCATCATTTAGCACTTATTATTAATTGTTTATGATGTAATTATTTTGAATCTCCTATTGGCACATCCTTGCACCTCCTTAAGTTACAAGTGCTAGTATTTTAGAGGCTTTGACAAACAACACTTATCAATTTGATGTTTTAGAGTCTTTGACAAACAACATTCTACAAAAGTTGAGTTAAGATGATAAAAATGCAAAAAGAAAAAATGGTTTTTAAATTTTTGAATCTACAAGCATTGATAAAATACTTTTAAATGCAAAAGGAAAAAAAAAATTAATATTTTTTAGTTTTTATGAGTTATTTTTATGGGTTTTTTGTATTTTTAGATTTTAAAATTATTTTTCTCACTAGAGGACAAAAAGAAAAAGAAAATGAGTAATTCACTGTTGCAAATGCAATAGTTTTTTTTAATATTTACACTAAATGAATAATAAATAGGCAGAGAGAAAATGTATGTGGAATTTTTTACAAGAGTTGTGAAAATAATGTTCACATGTCATCAATGGATACACCTGCATAAACAATCTCCCTAATGTGCAGAAAACAACACAAAGCACACTATTCATCAATTGCCCATTTACATAATAGCTTTAATTCCAACAATACTTATTTCAACACTTATTATCAAATTTCAAACCCCAATTTCATAGAAAACAATTCCAAGCAATAGCAACATTCACATCATAAATCATTTCGATTTTAAAGCACCTTTTGCAAGTGCATCACACATGATCACAAAAACAAGACACAATGGCCAAAATAAAATCTAATCACAAACTATGATCCTCTCCAAAAATGTAAATTGAAGCACCATCAATGCATCATAGTGTTTTGGCACACATTTCCAACCTTTGATCCAATATTAGCACTCTCTTTACACACTCTCATCAATTATTTCTTAAAGATGTAAATTAGATTTGAAAATACTTAGGTTTTAGAGCTATTAGATTCTTAAGCCAATACAAGATTTGTGTAACCTCTTAAAGGAAAATATTGCTTACAACATAAAATTTGTTTTCAAGCATAGGGCTGAGAATGTTTCAATAGCCTAGAAGTTATGTTCTTTGATGTGAGAGGGTGATCCCACAATAGTGGTTTACAATTTTTGGCCAAACTGGACACTGATATTTTTTTTTTAAACACAATCTCCACATTTGGGCACCTATAGCGATTAAACTGTAAAGAATTTGAAGATGATGCAAAGTAGAGTCTTGTCATATTTTTACGTAGATTCTAAAATATTTTTTCAATTTTTTGGAATCAGTTGCACTTCTTTTCCATCTCCACAAAATTGGTTTTCAAAACACATTTTAAAAGTGATGCACCAGGTATAAACATAACTTTTTCCTTGAAAGATAAAATTCAATTCTTTCAAATTTAGATTTGTAACTCGATATCTAGTGCTTCCACTTGGTTAGATAGTTTTTATTGAATATTTTTCTTTTAATCAAGTTTTAAAGTCAAATCAATTACAATTCGGACATAACACCCGACCATTATGCGCTTAACTTTTTTGTATGTATGAAATTCTTTTTTTTTTGGTTGGATCAAGGACTCCAATATCGGTGCACCTTATTTTTAAATTTTTTTTGATAATCTTCTATTTTTCCACTTGTGCAGAACGAGAGTTTTGTTTTCGGTGAAAAACCTATATTTAATAAAACTTAAAAAACAAATAGATAATATAATCAAAACATACTAAAATTATATTAGTTGGATAGCTCGTTTTGAGGGGAACTCGATACTAGTTGGGTTTTTGAGATCTCCTCCATTTTCATTCTCAAATCGAGCTTCGAAACGCAAAATTTTCAACAATTCTGGTGCCTTAGGAAGCAAGGATGAAAAAAGAGGGGTTTGGCCGAACAAGTGTTCGGGAACATCTTGGAAACATTCGGTCAAATATGGGTTCGACCGAACCCATGTTCAACCGAACCACCAATGCATGCAATAAAAAAAAAAGAAATTAATTTTTGTTTTTGTCATATTGAAGGGGTTCGGCAGAACCCAGGTTCGGTCGAACCCACTTTAATATGATTTTTTAATTGGGGCGTTGACTGGTTCGGCCGAACCATGGGTTCGGTCGAACCATAGGGTTCGGCCGAACCCATTTAATTTGAGGAATGGGAAAATGCCAAATTTTCCTTCCTCTTAGAAAGTGTAAACCACTATTCTAAGGTGACCCGAGACAACTTTCTAAGATTTCCTATCTTTTCTAACTATAAATTCAAAAATATAATCTTCAAATTTGTAACAAACAAATTCCAATCTACACACAATCAAGCTCATTAGAATTGCCTATAGTAAAGACCCTTTTTTTTGGGGGGGGTAACTATGACAAATACAATTCCCAACTACTAGGATTGGAAGATACAATTATTTGTGGTAATTATTCAATCGAGATATAAATGAACACAAATAACAATTCCACACCCATGACTTACCCACGACTTGGTTGGAAATGGCCTAGATAGAGGTGAAAGCAATTAAAGGAATTACAGCAACACCCAAAGCTTGAATATTAAAAGTTGTTATTATAGATGCAATTGTGCCTCTTGCATTTTGTGATCCATGAATTGTTTGAAGGTTTAGACAACTTCTATATACATTTGCAACCCTTTTCACAGTGTTAACATGCAAATTGGCAACCTTGTCCTCCACAGTAGCCATCCTCTTTCCCCACATGCAGATTCTTATTTACTAACAACTAATGCCAAACAATAAAATATAACTAATAACACCAATTAATTAAACCACTTTGTTTCCATCAGTACATGCTAGAAAAGATTGGCATATAGAAAATGCACTGGAAAATAGAAAATGATATCTAAAAATGGCCACCACATCCACATATGGCATAGCCAAATAGTGAATAAAATACATCAAATAGGCATTAGAATGGAAATCGGTTCACATCAAATTCACCAAAATGTAAGTATGGAATCAAAATAAATAATACACATTAAAAACAATATTTAAAATGCTAATTGTAACTCACACAAACCTCCAATTGAACTCAAGATTGTGATGGTACGTAGATGCTCTCTTTCCCCAACATAACAATAGCATTTAGTAGGCTTATTAAATTAACAACATAAGTTTGTATAAGAGAAAAAATTGCCTAAAAATTATAAATAAGAGTGAATTTAGAAGGTTTTTGGAGAATGAATGGATGGTCTAGATTTGATTATGGATTGGAAGTTGACTCCATTGGTTGTGGAGCAAGGAGAGGTGGACTATTTAACTAAATTTGATGAGTTAACTATGTGCATTGAATAGTTAACTGATTTGATTGATTAGTATTAAATTGATTGAAGAGTTAATTCATTAGGTGATAATTATGAATTTTATCAATTCATTTAATGAAAATGAAATGAAATTTATTTTAATATTTATGGATAATGTGAGATGGACTTTACTCATTTATTTATTTGTTTATTTAATGGATGATTATTAGTTAATGTTAATTAAATAATAAGAAAATTAATTCAATAATGATAAGGGATTAATGGACAATAATAAGATGATAATGGATATTAATAAAGAATAATTATATAACAATAATGGATAAATAAGAACTATTTTAGTGTCAACAAGTTCCTTTGAAGGATGTGACAATCATATCCTTACATATCATATATTTATACATTCACATTTATCTAGGAAGATTACTATACATTGATCTAACACTTATCTATACACATTGTGTGATGCCCACTCTTGTGTTTGACTTGTGTGCTTTCTAATTATTATGGTATATCTTGTATTGAGTGTTTTATCCATGTATTATGTGATTCATCTGTTATGATATAATGCATTGAGCTTTTTGAAGAGATGTGTCATTGAGGTGTTTTGATGATGTATTCTAGATGTTTTGTGAAGATACTTGGTATGACCATCAAGGTGTTTCCGATGAGGTTGTGTTTTGGCATTGATTGCTATGCATTTGGGGTGCATATGTTGTGCTTGTGTATGGAAAATCATATCAATGTTTCAACATTATGTGTTATTATTTATTATGTATATTGTTATTGTAACGCCCCACCATGAAACCCCAAAGGACGGCACATCTAACTAACAATTTATGACACAATTTTTTTTAAAGTGAATCAACATATAAATCACACTAACAATAACATAAAATGTAATCACATGTACATTTGCACTGACTATGTCCTTCAGGGTATCATGACTACATTACAAACAAAACAATTAAACAACCTAAACATGCATCGTAAAAATAAATAATAACAAGAGTTCATTTACATCTACATTAAAGGAGTTAGATTTACATATTTTCACAGGTACAACACCATTCAAGAGCATAGAATACAAACCAATGAATACATATACAACTTCCCATACATGGGGTAGATCATTACACTATTTAGAAGTTTACATCAAAGCTTCCCTTATAACAACGAGAAGGATACATCAAATACATGATAAGATACAACCAAAACAATTACATTACATAACATCAATGCTAACTCAAGTTTGGTACAAGATTTGGAAACTCTGCATCGGGTACCACATCCATGCTCACGAACATCAACTAGGAACCCAATGGTGTGCATAGCACATTCCTCCCAACCATGTGGAACCCTATGGTCTACCCCCCATGCTAGGAGATAATGATAAGGTCCTACCACCAAAACAGACAAGAAGACAATAGCATGACACAAAGAGGTAACATGACTCCAACATACAAATACCACAAACAACTCACAACAATGACACCGCTTCCAAAGGTACGCAGCAACAAAGTGAACACAAGACAAGGGAATGCTAGGTTGTTATAAGGAGGAGTGTCATCACATAACTTGTTATGGATTACCCTGGCATAACCTTCCTAGGCTACCGGAGCCCCATCTTGGGTTACCCTGGCCACCTCCACCGACCGTCGGACCCCCATACAAACTCATGTTGGATCAGCATACCTTCCAAGAGGACAAGGTAGTTGATCTTGCCATTCCAGGCCTTCCTAATCATCTCAAGCCTAAACAAACACTTGAACCATGAGTGAGGTGTTATCTTGATTAATGTGAACTACCCAACCCCTAATTTATTTTAGGTTATCATTTATTGAAAAAACTCTCAATGAGTTACCCTGGATCCACTTTGTGCACCGGACACCCATAGAGAGCCACTCCCCCTACTAACAACTAGAAGACCCAAACATATCCAACCGGGTAAAGCCATTTGCACAAAATCACAATTCACATACACGTACACATAAAGCGAGGCTTGAACCGTCTTGCTCACAAAGTCTCCACAATTAACAATTCCACAGTGCAAGGCTAGAACCCACATAATCACAAATCAAGTATAAGAACAATAGTTCACAAATTACTCAATAAGAAAACCAACAATAAGTAAAGTCTTTCCCCAACCTCTAGAAGTCCAACTAACCACTACGCACAATAACTCCCCATTGAAGAAATGACAATATCATGATCACAAAAAGGCTATTTACAAATAACACTCACCATCAACCGTATGGAAACAAGAGTGGAAACATCATCAAGGGAATCATCAACAATTTCGATCATGAATACAACTTACACCATAACACCCCACTTTCAAAAAATTATCAAATTCACTCCCAATTTCCAATGAACAACACGGTGTTCAATTCAAACAATCAAACAAGCCATACATGGCAACCACGATAACAATCACAAGTGTTCTCAAGAATTGGCAATTCAAATATTAAATAATTTACAAAAGAAACCAACATTTATTTACTGACTAGAGATATTCTAATTCATTTATCTAAACATATCTTTCAAAACAAGCAATCAATCAACAAAACGACCAAGACAAAATAACCATTACAATTAATTAAAGGAGTAATCCGCACTCATTAGTTAACAAAAGATAACTAATTTATTTAACTAAGCTATCCCTTCAATTATCTAAATATAATAAACAATTTCCTTTATTTAATTTCCAACACATTTGTCGAATATAATCATGAGAATTGATTCCTAAACTAAACAACTAATAAATTTATAATCAAATGATTCAAATCAAGAAATTATTTCAAATCAAACAATTTGAACAGATGATAAATAATATAAATATATTATCTTTTCTTTTATTTTCCCTTTTTACAATAACCTAATACATAAACATTGATATGTAAATATATCCCTATTTAAATCCCTAACTTATTTCTCTTAACAAAGTCCATTAACAAAGTCCATTAATCCCAAAAGCAGAATTATCACCTACATATATATATAAACAGAATGTTGTTTCTAAACAAGGAATCAATTGATAACGTGGTAGACATGTAATACACACATATCTAATTAATCGAATACCAAGGCTAAATCGAGTTTATCAAATTTCCCACCTATTGTATAATTACTGCACACCATAGATTGTGCATAGTTATCGAATTCCCTAATCCATAATGAGTTCATCGAATTTTATTTAGTCAAAGGTTAAACACACAATAGTTGAAACGAATACCCCAAACTTAATAAGCATTCACTAAGGTAAAATGAATACAGTGCTTTGATTACCAGACAAGAGCGTGCTCAGTGATTTCCAATCAAATACGAATTCATTGAACACTAACAACGAATGCCCAATTATAAAATATAATCACCCAAATTAAATCGCTACAATAGAATGGAGACGCCACTACAGCATTCAACCCATTTCTATCATTTCAAACACTTCTTTTTTTGATCATCTACTTCAGTATGATCACCATTACTTCATCTAAGCTTTTAAATAAGGTAAAAGAATAGCTATGAGGTTATAGATTTCGTGCATGCCTTAGAGCTTCGTTCAACGATTTCCATATACATGTGTTTATTTATTCCAAGTAGACCCATTTGATGCGGTTAATTTATTGAATGACCAAAAGTTTATGAAATTTCGTTTCTATGCCAAGATAGTCAAAAATGTGCAAAGCCAACATGAAAGCAAGATACACCTAATTTATTCCAACCAATAATATGAAGGAAAAATCTTCACTATGGCAAGATCTTGATATATCGATTAGATTCTAAAAGAAATAGACAAGACATCCGCATAAGGCTTCCTCAAGTATCGTTCATAGGTCAACATGCAAAAGAGAGCACTTATGAGTTGGGTCTTAAATGACTACAAACTGAACAATTTCCCTATTTATTTCAATGCAGTCATAGATACGTCTATTTACTTATGCACTATCAATTGATAGAAAAACGATGGAATCCTTCCAATACATATACTAGGGTTTCAATCCATAACTATTCCAAATCTAAGTTATGATCTTTGGTTGATCGAATGTGATCTAAAGCGATGAAATGGGTTTAATCTCTTTCCTTATAAATACTCGGGGCCTAGATTCTTCAGGGTGAAGAAAGGCCACAGTTTTGACATGCAGAACCAGAATATTAAGATTGAAGGTCTAGTGCGAGGATGCTTAATATGCTACAAGCAGACACAATTTTCAGATGAAACACAAACAGAAGAGGAACTCGGCCAGATTTAGACACCTGGATCCATTGATCGAGGCCAAAATTACAATGAATGATCTTAACCAAGATGCTGCTTACAATAATGGCAAACCATTAAGAGCAACCGTAAGAAAAAGGTAGGAGAGAAAGATAACGGTTGCGCAAAATGACCGAGCACCCCAAAAGAAGTTAGTCACAAAGAAAGCAATGATTGTTGGTAGCACAAATCAGTTGGGTGAAAACCACAGCAAGAATTTCACCCCTTACAAAAGGGCGCTATTAACTCCCAAAATTGGATTCAAGTAAACTAGGAATGAAATCAAACACAAAGTATACAGTGATTAACAATTTCAGAGAGGGAGAAAGAGAGGCTATGGTAAACAACAGTTAATACAATTTCCTAATTATTTCAACAAGGAAATGTTTTGATTTCTTACAGCATAACATTCCAATTTTACTTCAAAATCAAACAGAGGTAAAATTACAAAAGGAAAAAGGAACCTGATTTATAGGATGATTGACCCAGCTGCAGATTTGATGTCGAATTCAGCTTCACATCTTGCAGTTCCAAGCTTCTTCAAGAATCCAACATATACTGCAAAGACCCAATTTCAAACCCTCGCAAAACCAGAGAAGAGTTTTTCCAGAACGAGAACTTTCACGGGAGAGATTATCAAGATTAGTTTCCCCCAAAATATGTCAAAAGCCCCCCCTCTTTTAGCCAATTAACTAATTTATTTATCATTCCCCACTCTCCAGTGTTGCATGGCTTTTTAAATTTAATTATTTTATTTTATTTCCCATCCATTGCTAACTGCCACTATTCAATTATATTTATTTTAATATTTCATTATAAAGACACAAAATTTATCTATTTAAACTTAATAAAGGCACTATCAATATTTTCACTTATCAACACCACAACATATTAAAGCATTTATTTTAATTATCAAAGAATGTAATAATTATTCAAAGCACTAATCAACCCAAATTAAATCAAATCAACAAAATACCAAGCAATATTTGTCCTCAAGCAAAAATGAAAGACAAGAACACGACAACAAAGGCGAACCAAACTACATACAGAGGGGGCACTACAGTTATTGGATCGTGCTAGACATACATGATTTATAGTGGATGTGATAATCTAATATGATGTTATGATTTGTACCATGTTAGTCAAATTATGTTGCTTCAACTATTATTATGAGGAGCAAGTATGACTAATGTTTGACCTCAATGTGCAAGAAATTTACAAGTATTAGGCCAATGGTTGGTGAAGTTGACATGGATTCCTCTTAGTCATCTCACCCTTCTTAGTCCTTATGAATTTCTATGTTAACTCAAATCTAAAATAATTACGATTCTAAAATTTATATGTTGTGAGAACCTGTAAAGTGTGTGTGATTTGCTTTCTTGTTGCATTGCATTTAAATATTTACTTTTTAAAATGTGTTTATCGTGTTTGTAAAATATATTTTGATTAAGGTCAAAAAGTTTTATTGTATTTATGCATCTATGGTAGAATAGAATAAATATATTTAATTGCCTTCAAAATGAAAATATTTAGTTGTATAGATTAATTATTGATATAGCTTAATTTAATTTAGTTGATTTCAACTCCTAGTTAGTTGAGAAATACTAATTAGATTAAATTAGTTTATTTATCTTATTAATGTATTTGTGAAATATTAATTGTTATTAAAAAATTATTTTAGCAAAAGGAAAATAAATTAGAAAAATAGAAAAAAAAAAAGAAAAAAGGCTTGAGAAAGGCATAAAGCAAAATGAGACTTCTATTTTCATTTTACTTTTGCATTTTTGAGAATTTTGTTCCAGAAACCCTCTTTTGCTCCATGCGATAAATTGAGATTTGGAAGGATGGAATCAAAGGGACAATGGAACCTTTTGAAAGAAAATTGCTTGGCTTGGGCAAGGGACTATGCATAACTTGTTTGCTTCCAATGGAATTCATTCCTTATATGTGTATTGGAGGTACTTCCCTCTTTGTTAATCATTATTAAATTCAAATTGAAATGAATTTCTCCATTGCTATGCCCACAATAGGTGGTTGCATATGGCCTCCTTGATATAGGATTGAATTAGGATTGAATTTGAATTGAAACTAATAGATTTTAGATTTTTTTTATTTTTTTTAAAGGGTCTAAAACATAGCCATGACTATGGCAAAAATATAAGAAATCGTATTTTTCCAAATTTATTTTTTTTAAAATTATTTTGGTACATATTTCAAACAAAGAAGATAAAATTAGAATTTTGATTTTTTCTCCAAATCAAAAATTAGAAAATTTAAATGGTTTTGCTTTTATTTCTTTAATTGGAGGATTTCAAACATTTTATAGATTTTGTGTTTGAAATGGTAAGAGAAATTGCATTTTAGACCATAATGGAATAAATTATTTCGTAAGATGATAAGTCTCCCTAATATTTTAGGATTTTGCATCTTTCATTAAACTTTTAGGATTGAAGAGATCTAAGATAGGAAAGAAGTGGCTCTCGTGTTGTCATGATACAAAGGGATTGTAAAAACAAACATGCTGGTAGAGTTTCATCCTAGAATCAAAATGTTCTTGAAGGTTCAATCTAGTGACAAAGGATGTGTCACAACTCCAAAAGTTTGTGAATGTCGTATTTTTAGTGAGGAAGCTTTACCCCCAATTTTTCTACGGCACCATTCGATGGTTGTGTTGATACTTTGTCTTATCCCTCAGATTTTCAACCTTCTCTTGTTGGATTTTGGTATCTAACATGATTTGTGATCATTCATGCATATGTGCATCAATTGACGTGTGGCATGCCTTATATTATATGTGCTTGTTCTAGTGTGGGTTTCCACATGTGATGTAGTGTGCTTAATTGTCATTAGCATTGCCATGTTTGCTTCGTATGTGTGAGTCATGGCTTTGATGTTTGTGATCTTCCTCAGCTCAAGGAATGCCTAGAGTTGCAGACATCTATTACACTTTATGTTATGTTTTGTGATTATTGGAGCACCTTGGAGGTGGCTCATTATTGATGTAATAATATTCATTGTATCATTTATGTATTGAAGTGCAATCCTTCGATATTTGGGAAGTAGCCTCTACTCGGTAATTATGTTAATTACAATCTTAATAAACTTAAGTTCATGCAACATTTGTATTTACTGTATATTTGTGCTTTGTTGTAATGTGTTATGTGTTCATCCATTGTTTAGGATGAAACCCCTTAAATAAAATCAATTATTGCTATCATTTGATATTTTTCCACACTTCATTTTGTGAGGATGTTGGCATGTTTGTAAGGCTGAAATCATGATAATTATATATGTTCCAATTATATTATTCAAAGTTGCATTTATGATAATGCATGTTTATAAGTGAACCTGTATTAAATTAATCATAATGGATGATTGTTCCATCTTTGTTTTTGGCATGTGTCTAAATCTGGTGTCAAACATGCACAATGTTTTGTAGCACTTTTGTCAAGTTGTGCTTCTAGTCTTTCCCTTGTTTAAAGAGCTAGTGTAGCTTTTTGCCTTGTTCCTTGGGAACCGTGTCCTTTGAGAGCCTCTTGTGTGGCCAAGTTGGGGTTCATGATCCCTTTAGTGTTTGCCTCGAAACCATTTTGCCCCAATGTGTAAATGGAGAAAGTTATGTGTGGTGGAGTGTGAAAGTTGATCTTGTTGGTTTGCTTGTCTTAGAGTTTCCTTTCTCTTTTTTGTCCTAACAAGAACTGAGTGTTGGGTCAAAAATATGACTTGTAACTCAAACATTCAAAGAGTTTTGTTTTGTCAAGCCACAAATGTCAAAGAAAACTTTGAACTATAAACTTCAAACTATGTCTAGGTCTAGGTTTAAGTCCAAGACCCACTCTATGAAGTTGCTCCACGAGCCACGAGAGTTGAGACAAACTTGTAGTGCACATGGACTCCCAATGCTTGTGCATTGGTCTAATCTAATTTGTTTGGTGAAATGCAAATGTTGGAAAGCAATTGGGACTCAAAACAAGGTTCCAAGTCCATATCAAATCCCGAAGTCTAACCTGCAAGTAATTTCTCTCGTAAGCCCAAAAATGTTGTTTTGGCCTTTCTAGTTGGCATTGCCCAATGGAATTTGGTGGGTGGTTTAGTAGAAATGTTAGAAGTATGTTCTAGTGGTTTTGGAAATCTTATGTCTTTTCCATGCCTTGTTTTCTATATCAACCTAAGGCATTAGTTGAGGGTAAAATTAAATCTTATACTTGTACCATTCATCGTGCATTGATGTGCATGTCAAATGTGTCATCATATGTTGTTGTGACACCTTAAGTACATAGTAGTGTTGTGTGGCTTGCTTAATGCCATTTTGATATCACAAAAAAAGTGTTAGTCGTCTTTTGTCCATTAATGTCTTGAGCGAAAGCTTGGGGCATTACACATTGAAATATTTTGAGATTGCACATATGCCAACTTATCATCAATTTTATCATTTGTGTCATGTGTCATGCAAATTTGTTGTTTTATCATTCACAAACTTTGATAGCCTCTTCACAAACACTAATTCAATCTTGCATATGCTTCTTCAATCATATCTTATTCAAATATATGATTTCACACTTATTTATTGACATGATATGCTTTATTAATTATTACATGATTCTTTTAAAACATTTAGAGCTATGCTTATTTGATTGTAATACTTGGACGAGAAGTTTACACTGGTACATCTTTGGAGTTACATTGGCGGCACCACGTTGTTGCCCCTTTACATTTTGACTATTATTGCCTTATCTTTACATAAATGCATATACATTAATCTTTTTAGCATTAGAAATTCAAAATTATTATTCTACATAAATCCATATGGAAACTCTATTGGTCAATTCTTGAAAATTGATGATTCCACCTCTTTCATGGGGCATTTGTCCTATGTGCGCATTCTAGTGGATATTGATATCTCCATGCATCTTCATAAGGATGTGGTTCTGATGGTAAGAGATAGACCTTGGCCTCAACCACTCAATTATAAGGGCCTTCCTTTTTAGGTGTTGTCGTTTCTTCGCTATTGGTCACCTGACTTTAGATAGTGATCTTGTGTTGAAAAGGAGTTGCTGCTTGGTGGAAGAATGCTAATGATGATCTCCTAACTTAAGGCTATTGTCTCCTAGGATTCTGATGAGTCTCTTGCTCCTAGTGCGGATTTGTCGTGTCCTGAGGACCTTACAAGGGTTCCTCCTCTGTTCTTATTACTTGTTCCACCGGTTGCTTCTGCTCAACTCCAAGTTTTTATTGTGGATGACGACTGCAATTAGCCTTGTTGTCCTTTTGTTCCCCTTTTGTGTGTTGATGGTCTTCCCATAGGGGTGTCCCCTCTTGTTTCCCCTTGCTATGGGAATTTGGTTGATAGTATCGCTTGGATTGTTGTTCATAGAAGGCGGAAAGGTCCCTCTTCTACCTCTTCCATTTCTCATTCTCAAGACATGTTGGATAAGTCAATTGTATAAGGTCAGGACCCTTGTTCTCACTTCTTTTTTATTCCATGATCCAGTCAAAAGCATTGCTGGTCTTTGTTTGGTCTTTCCAAGTCTCACTTCTGGTGAGAATTGCCCTGCTTGCCTCGATGGCTGTTCTGTATTGAGTAAGGGCCCTTTCCCATTTTACCTAATCAAAACTTGACTTCTACATCGCATAATATTCTGCAGCTTATATATTTATTAATCAAGCAAAGGTATACTACAGCTGTTTGAGTTTGGAATTTTACAAACTAGATGTATTTCAAACAACTTTCGGGCATTCTCGGAAAAGGAGTTTTTGCATGTATACAAGCGAATGTATCCCCTTAAATCATTTTTCGTTTTGATATCTGTCAAAGTATTGTACATTAAAATTATCCAAAAAACAGTGAGCAGCCCATGGAGAGGCAAACGCACAATTTATCATTTCAATCTTACATTAGATTTTACATTTTATTATAATGATTGTCAAAGTACTAAAATATTTGTAAGAGGTGCATTTTGAAGGGAAAATCGCAAGTGGCTACACTAGACGGAAAATATATGAAACCTACATTAGCAAGACGAATAAGACAATGTCATGACTCTACAACTTGAAAGAATATCATGTTGGAAATATAAGCTTTCCTACATCATTGTTGATAATGTAATCTAGTGGAGTTCACTAGATCTTTGGCCATTCATTTAATTCAAACTATTAGATTTACCTCATACAAAGTGTAAGAAAATGAAGATTGTATGCTAAATTGAATGTAACCAAGAATTCAGGGAAGAGCTGTCCTCTCTATGATATGAAGTTTACACTTTTTAAATGAACAAACTAGAGCTGATAAATTAATAAAAATCACTGATTCAAAAAAAATATTATAACCCAACAAAAATATTTTAATCAATTGAGAAATAAATTGATTGATCCTAACAAAGTTCTGTTACTCCTATTGGTTGACACGTGTCAGCTTGTTTCTCCTATTTATTGATTCTTTCTACAATATGGTGCTTGTATCCATCTATTGGATGCCATCTCAATTTAGTGTATTGCTTGGGATTCTAATAGAATGCAACTAGCACCATTGTGATAAGATGCAGCATTCAAGCACAAGCCTAGTTCGTCACTTCTCCAAAAGCTACCTGCCTTAAACTGGCTTGCATTTTGGCAAGTCATGCCCAAGTAAGTTCTATGAATTAACCCCCAGAAGGCTTGTGTGGCGTGAAACTACTTAACCACCATAATCCTTTAAAAGAAGGTGAACTCTGGGCTCTAATAGATGCCCAATGGTTCTTATCAATCATGGAACTCTAACTTTACGATAAAATGTCATGATTTGGTGGCAACTTTTGTGGATTGATCCAGCACTACCGGTCTTCTCTACAGTTACCATGTATCATTTGTCTATATAAAATACATTTAACATGAAATGACTGCAACGCACAAGTTTTTCTTAAAACTCTATGCTACTTCATATAGAGATGAACATGCTAAAAGTAATACAAGTACTAATCATTGTGCTTTCCATAACCTTTTTCCCTGCATTTCTGAAGAATAGCATCATGGAAATTGATAGCATGCAATAACAAAGTTGATCGATCTTTATTTATAAATGATACAATACAATACATGGATCGGAGTTTTTTCATTTCTTTTGCCAATAACAGTAAGCCTACCTTATTTATGGCTGAAGAAGTAAACTTACCTGAAAATGAAGATGAAGATATAGATGGTGAGCAATATGATGAAGAAGCATAAAATGATCTTGAAGTAGAACTAATAAGTGCTCTTCGTGAAATTAAGAGACTTAGAAAGAAAACCAGAATTTGAAGTTGCTGCTACAAGAAAATAAAGATGCAAAAACGAAGACATCTGAAGCCCTTGGAAAAGCAGAAAAATTGATAATTGATTTGAAGGTTCAATTTGAAGAGGCAAAGAGAATAGAAGAAGAAATCACAAATCAGCTTAAGGTAAAAGAAGAGAATGTAGAGAGACTTGAAGCTGAAGTTGTTTCTTCTAGAAATTTAGACAAATCATCAACACAGCTGAGTAATGAGAAGATAAAGCAGAAAAGTTCTATGTCATTTGACAAGATCATTAGTGCACAAAAATTTCCTTGTGATAAAGGTGGAGTTGGTTTTGAAAGAGGTCAATGTTTTGTGTCTACAAATGAAGAACAACAGATAGGCAACACTGATTGCTCAAAAGATTCACGTTCAAAGTTCAGTAACAACAATTTTAGGAGACCTCCTAATTCAAGGCAAGATCATATGACCAGGTTTAACAATTCTTTTTTTTATGGGTATTGTTTTTCATGCAATCGTTTTGATCACAAGGCTGCAAATTGTAGAGTTTATGCAAGAAATGATTTCAGATATGTGAATAGGAATTATTTGGCTCCTTGGATGAATTACAATGTTATATGGTACAAATGCAATAACTTTGGTCATACTGCAAAGATGTGTAGAAGCAATCTTGCAGATTCTTTCATTAAAACAAAAAGAAAGTACAACAAATGGCTGAAAAAGAAGTCTTAAGAAAGTTTGGAAGAAAAAGAATGAGGTAGAAAAAGAGAAGTCAGGAGTGACCTCACTCCATCCTTGAGATGGTGTTTCGACTCGAGGGGGGCTTTCATTGTTATATTTTATCAGCCCCATTTCAGTTATGCAAGTTGTTATTCTTCTTGTGTTTTTGGAATTTTGGAAAGAGTTATTTGAGTACCTCTTAGCTTGTAAAGTTGTTGATTATTCATCAAATCTTCATTATTTTAATGTCATGTGATCAGCAAATTTGTTCTTTATGCCATGACATTGGTTGTTCAGTTTGTCATTGATATCAAAGGGGGAGTAGTAAGTCAGGAGGAGCAGATTGGTTTCAGTATTGATTTCAGAGCATTTCAAGCTTCAGGAGGTGTTGCCAGGTGCAGCATTAGTTATGGCTTCAGGAGGCATTGCCACCAATGACAAAGGGGGAGATTGTTGAGCATTTTGTCATTGATGTCAAGGTGCTTACTTGCTTGAGCTACTTGGTTGCTTGCTCGAGTTACTTGGTTGTCTGGTTGAGCTACTTAGTTGCGTGCTTAAACTGCTTGCCTGTGTGGTTGAGCTACTTGCTTGTGTGGTTGAGCTAGTTGGTTGTCTACTTGAGTTGGTTGCTTGTCTACATCAGCAGTTTGCTTGTTTATTTTGTCAGCATATGTGCCATATCAGCATGTTTGGTCAGCGGTTGAAAAGTCAGATTTGTATGTGGTTGATTTTTTTTTAAGAGGCACGATTTCTATTGAAAGCAGTTTATACTTATTACACTTGACGAGTTTAACATGGGATGTGATGCTTAAAAACGTATTTGCAGAGATATAAGTGTGCACGGGATATATTTATCTTTGCATAG
>VDFB02293929.1:0-23050 GCA_007258455.2 Sequoia sempervirens | reverse complement strand
AAATACTCGGGGCCTAGATTCTACAGGGTGAAGGAAGGCCACAGTTTTGACATGCAGAACCAGAATATTAAGATTGGAGGTCTAGTGCGAGGATGCTTAATATGCTACAAGCAGACACAGTTTTCAGATGAAACACAAACAGAAGAGGAACTCGGCCAGATTTAGACACCTGGATCCATTGATCGAGGCCAAAATTACAATGAATGATCTTAACCAAGATGCTGCTTACAATAATGGCAAACCATTAAGAGCAACCGTAAGAAAAAGGTAGGAGAGAAAGATAACGGTTGCGCAAAATGACCGAGCACCCCAAAAGAAGTTGTCACAAAGAAAGCAACGATTGTTGGTAGCACAAATCAGTTGGGTGAAAACCACAGCAAGAATTTCACCCCTTACAAAAGCGCGCTATTAACTCCCAAAATTGGATTCAAGTAAACTAGGAATGAAATCAAACACAAAGTATACAGTGATTAACAATTTCAGAGAGGGAGAAAGAGAGGCTATGGTAAACAACAGTTAATACAATTTCCTAATTATTTCAACAAGGAAATGTTTTGATTTCTTACAGCATAACATTCCAATTTTACTTCAAAATCAAACAGAGGTAAAATTACAAAAGGAAAAAGGAACCTGATTTATAGGATGATTGACCCAGCTGCAGATTTGATGTCGAATTCAGCTTCACATCTTGCAGTTCCAAGCTTCTTCAAGAATCCAACATATACTGCAAAGACCCAATTTCAAACCCTCGCAAAACCAGAGAAGAGTTTTTCCAGAACGAGAACTTTCACGGGAGAGATTATCAAGATTAGTTTCCCCCAAAATATGTCAAAAGCCCCCCCTCTTTTAGCCAATTAACTAATTTATTTATCATTCCCCACTCTCCAGTGTTGCATGGCTTTTTAAATTTAATTATTTTATTTTATTTCCCATCCATTGCTAACTGCCACTATTCAATTATATTTATTTTAATATTTCATTATAAAGACACAAAATTTATCTATTTAAACTTAATAAAGGCACTATCAATATTTTCATTTATCAACACCACAACATATTAAAGCATTTATTTTAATTATCAAAGATGCCCTTTAACTTCAATAATCCTTGTTTTAATGTAATAATTATTCAAAGCACTAATCAACCCAAATTAAATCAAATCAACAAAATACCAAGCAATACCTGTCCTCAAGCAAAAATGAAAGACAAGAACACGACAACAAAGGCGAACCAAACCACATACAGAGGGGGCACTACAATTATTGGATCATGCTAGACAAACATGATTTATAGTGGATGTGATAATCTAATATGATGTTATGATTTGTACCATGTTAGTCAAATTATGTTGCTTCAACTATTATTATGAGGAGCAAGTATGACTAATGTTTGACCTCAATGTGCAAGAAATTTACAAGTATTAGGCCAATGGTTGGTGAAGTTGACATGGATTCCTCTTAGTCATCTCACCCTTCTTAGTCCTTATGAACTTCTATGTTAACTCAAATCTAAAACAATTACGATTCTAAAATTTATATGTTGTGAGAACCTGTAAAGTGTGTGTGAGTCCTTTGTGTGTGATTTGCTTTCTTGTTGCATTGCATTTAAATATTTACTTTTAAAAATGTGTTTATCGTGTTTGTAAAATATATTTTGATTAAGGTCAAAAAGTTCTATTGTATTTATGCATCTATGGTAGAATAGAATAAATATATTTAATTGCCTTCAAAATGAAAATATTTAGTTGTATAGATTAATTATTGATATAGCTTAATTTAATTTAGTTGATTTCAACTCCTAGTTAGTTGAGAAATACTAATTAGATTAAATTAGTTTATTTATCTTATTAATGTATTTGTGAAATATTAATTGTTATTAAAAAATTATTTTAGCAAAAGAACAATAAATTAGAAAAATAGAAAAAAAAAAAAAAGTGAAAAGAAAAAAGGTTTGAGAAAGGCATAAAGCAAAATTAGACTTCTATTTTCATTTTACTTTTGCATTTTTGAGAATTTTGTTCCAAAAACCCTCTTTGCTCCATGCGATAAATTGAGATTTGGAAGGATGGAATCAAAGGGACAATGGAACCTTTTGAAAGAAAATTGCTTGGCTTGGGCAAGGGACTATGCATAACTTGTTTGCTTCCAATGAAATTCATTCCTTATATGTGTATTGGAGGTACTTCCCTCTTTGTTAATCATTATTAAATTCAAATTGAAATGAATTTCTCCATTGCTATGCCCACAATAGGTGGTTGCATATGGCCTCCTTGATATAGGATTGAATTAGGATTGAATTTGAATTGAAACTAATAGATTTTAGATTTTTTTAATTTTTTTTAAAGGGTCTAAAACATAGCCATGACTATGGCAAAAATATAAGAAATCGTATTTTTCCAAATTTATTTTTTTTAAAATTATTTTGGTACATATTTCAAACAAAGAAGATAAAATTAGAATTTTGATTTTTTCTCCAAATCAAAAATTAGAAAATTTAAATGGTTTTGCTTTTATTTCTTTAATTGGAGGATTTCAAACATTTTATAGATTTTGTGTTTGAAATGGTAAGAGAAATTGCATTTTAGACCATAATGGAATAAATTATTTCGTAAGATGATAAGTCTCCCTAATATTTTAGGATTTTGCATCTTTCATTAAACTTTTAGGATTGAAGAGATCTAAGATAGGAAAGAAGTGGCTCTCGTGTTGTCATGATACAAAGGGATTGTAAAAACAAACATGCTGGTAGAGTTTCATCCTAGAATCAAAATGTTCTTGAAGGTTCAATCTAGTGACAAAGGATGTGTCACAACTCCAAAAGTTTGTGAATGTCGTATTTTTAGTGAGGAAGCTTTACCCCCAATTTTTCTACGGCACCATTCGATGGTTGTGTTGATACTTTGTCTTATCCCTCAGATTTTCAACCTTCTCTTGTTGGATTTTGGTATCTAACATGATTTGTGATCATTCATGCATATGTGCATCAATTGACGTGTGGCATGCCTTATATTATATGTGCTTGTTCTAGTGTGGGTTTCCACATGTGATGTAGTGTGCTTAATTGTCATTAGCATTGCCATGTTTGCTTCGTATGTGTGAGTCATGGCTTTGATGTTTGTGATCTTCCTCAGCTCAAGGAATGCCTAGAGTTGCAGACATCTATTACACTTTATGTTATGTTTTGTGATTATTGGAGCACCTTGGAGGTGGCTCATTATTGATGTAATAATATTCATTGTATCATTTATGTATTGAAGTGCAATCCTTCGATATTTGGGAAGTAGCCTCTACTCGGTAATTATGTTAATTACAATCTTAATAAACTTAAGTTCATGCAACATTTGTATTTACTGTATATTTGTGCTTTGTTGTAATGTGTTATGTGTTCATCCATTGTTTAGGATGAAACCCCTTAAATAAAATCAATTATTGCTATCATTTGATATTTTTCCACACTTCATTTTGTGAGGATGTTGGCATGTTTGTAAGGCTGAAATCATGATAATTATATATGTTCCAATTATATTATTCAAAGTTGCATTTATGATAATGCATGTTTATAAGTGAACCTGTATTAAATTAATCATAATGGATGATTGTTCCATCTTTGTTTTTGGCATGTGTCTAAATCTGGTGTCAAACATGCACAATGTTTTGTAGCACTTTTGTCAAGTTGTGCTTCTAGTCTTTCCCTTGTTTAAAGAGCTAGTGTAGCTTTTTGCCTTGTTCCTTGGGAACCGTGTCCTTTGAGAGCCTCTTGTGTGGCCAAGTTGGGGTTCATGATCCCTTTAGTGTTTGCCTCGAAACCATTTTGCCCCAATGTGTAAATGGAGAAAGTTATGTGTGGTGGAGTGTGAAAGTTGATCTTGTTGGTTTGCTTGTCTTAGAGTTTCCTTTCTCTTTTTTGTCCTAACAAGAACTGAGTGTTGGGTCAAAAATATGACTTGTAACTCAAACATTCAAAGAGTTTTGTTTTGTCAAGCCACAAATGTCAAAGAAAACTTTGAACTATAAACTTCAAACTATGTCTAGGTCTAGGTTTAAGTCCAAGACCCACTCTATGAAGTTGCTCCACGAGCCACGAGAGTTGAGACAAACTTGTAGTGCACATGGACTCCCAATGCTTGTGCATTGGTCTAATCTAATTTGTTTGGTGAAATGCAAATGTTGGAAAGCAATTGGGACTCAAAACAAGGTTCCAAGTCCATATCAAATCCCGAAGTCTAACCTGCAAGTAATTTCTCTCGTAAGCCCAAAAATGTTGTTTTGGCCTTTCTAGTTAGCATTGCCCAATGGAATTTGGTGGGTGGTTTAGTAGAGATGTTAGAAGTATGTTCTAGTGGTTTTGGAAATCTTATGTCTTTTCCATGCCTTGTTTTCTATATCAACCTAAGGCATTAGCTGAGGGTAAAATTAAATCTTATACTTGTACCATTCATTGTGCATTGATGTGCATGTCAAATGTGTCATCATATGTTGTTGTGACACCTTAAGTACATAGTAGTGTTGTGTGGCTTGCTTAATGCCATTTTGATATCACAAAAAAAGTGTTAGTCGTCTTTTGTCCATTAATGTCTTGAGCGAAAGCTTGGGGCATTACACATTGAAATATTTTGAGATTGCACATATGCCAACTTATCATCAATTTTATCATTTGTGTCATGTGTCATGCAAATTTGTTGTTTTATCATTCACAAACTTTGATAGCCTCTTCACAAACACTAATTCAATCTTGCATATGCTTCTTCAATCATATCTTATTCAAATATATGCTTTCACACTTATTTATTGACATGATACGCTTTATTAATTATTACATGATTCTTTTAAAACATTTAGAGCTATGCTTATTTGATTGTAATACTTGGACGAGAAGTTTACACTGGTACATCTTTGGAGTTACATTGGCGGCACCACGTTGTTTCCCCTTTACATTTTGACTATTATTGCCTTATCTTTACATAAATGCATATACATTAATCTTTTTAGCATTAGAAATTCAAAATTATTATTCTACATAAATCCATATGGAAACTCTATTGGTCAATTCTTGAAAGTTGATGATTCCACCGCTTTCATGGGGCATTTGTCCTATGTGCGCATTCTAGTGGATATTGATATCTCCATGCATCTTCATGAGGATGTGGTTCTGATGGTAAGAGATAGACCTTGGCCTCAACCACTCGATTATAAGGGCCTTCCTTTTTAGGTGTTGTCATTTCTTCGCTATTGGTCACCTGACTTTAGATAGTGATCTTGTGTTGAAAAGGAGTTGTTGCTTGGTGGAAGAATGCTAATGATGATCTCCTAACTTAAGGCTATTGTCTCCTAGGATTCTGATGAGAGTCTTGCTCCTAGTGCGGATTTGTCGTGTCCTGAGGACCTTACAAGGGTTCCTCCTCTGTTCTTATTACTTGTTCCACCGGTTGCTTCTGCTCAACTCCAAGTTTTTATTGTGGATGACGACTGCAATTAGCCTCGTTGTCCTTTTGTTCCCCTTTTGTGTGTTGATGGTCTTCCCATAGGGGTGTCCCCTCTTGTTTCCCCTTGCTATGGGAATTTGGTTGATAGTATCGCTTGGATTGTTGTTCATAGAAGGCGGAAAGATCCCTCTTCTACCTCTTCCATTTCTCATTCTCAAGACATGTTGGATAAGTCAATTGTATAAGGTCAGGGCCCTTGTTCTCACTTCTTTTTTATTCCATGATCCAGTCAAAAGCATTGTTGGTCTTTGTTTGGTCTTTCCAAGTCTCACTTCTGGTGAGAATTGCCCTGCTTGCCTCGATGGCTGTTCTGTATTGAGTAAGGGCCCTTTCCCGTTTTACCTAATCAAAACTTGACTTCTACATCGCATAATATTCTGCAGCTTATATATTTATTAATCAAGCAATGGTATACTACAACTGTTTGAGTTTGGAATTTTACAAACTAGATGTATTTCAAACAACTTTTGGGCATTCTCGGAAAAGGAGTTTTTGCATGTATACAAGCGAATGTATCCCCTTAAATCATTTTTCGTTTTGATATCTGTCAAAGTATTGTACATTAAAATTATCCAAAAAACAGTGAGCAGCCCATGGAGAGGCAAACGCACAATTTATCATTTCAATCTTACAAAAGATTTTACATTTTATTATAATGATTGTCAAAGTACTAAAATATTTGTAAGAGGTGCATTTTGAAGGGAAAATCGCAAGTGGCTACACTAGACGGAAAATATATGAAACCTACATTAGCAAGACGAATAAGACAATGTCATGACTCTACAACTCGAAAGAATATCATGTTGGAAATATAAGCTTTCCTACATCATTGTTGATAATGTAATCTAGTGGAGTTCACTAGATCTTTGGCCATTCATTTAATTCAAACTATTAGATTTACCTCAATACAAAGTGTAAGAAAATGAAGATTGTATGCTAAATTGAATGTAACCAAGAATTCAGGGAAGAGCTGTCCTCTCTATGATATGAAGTTTACACTTTTTAAATGAACAAACTAGAGCTGATAAATTAATAAAAATCACTGATTCAAAAAAAATATTATAACCCAACAAAAATATTTTAATCAATTGAGAAATAAATTGATTGATCCTAACAAAGTTCTGTTACTCCTATTGGTTGACACGTGTCAGCTTGTTTCTCCTATTTATTGATTCTTTCTACAATATGGTGCTTGTATCCATCTATTGGATGCCATCTCAATTTAGTGTATTGCTTGGGATTCTAATAGAATGCAACTAGCACCATTGTGATAAGATGCAGCATTCAAGCACAAGCCTAGTTCGTCACTTCTCCAAAAGCTACCTACCTTAAACTGGCTTGCATTTTGGCAAGTCATGCCCAAGTAAGTTCTATGAATTAACCCCCAGAAGGCTTGTGTGGTGTGGAACTACTTAACCACCATAATCCTTTAAAAGAAGGTGAACTCTGGGCTCTAATAGATGCCCAATGGTTCTTATCAATCATGGAACTCTAACTTTACGATAAAATGTCATGATTTGGTGGCAACTTTTGTGGATTGATCCAGCACTACCGGTCTTCTCTACAATTACCATGTATCATTTGTCTATATAAAATACATTTAACATGAAATGACTGCAACGCACAAGTTTTTCTTAAAACTCTATGCTACTTCATATAGAGATGAACATGCTGAAAGTAATACAAGTACTAATCATTGTGCTTTCCATAACCTTTTTCCCTGCATTTCTGAAGAATAGCATCATGGAAATTGATAGCATGCAAAAACAAAGTTGATTGATCTTTATTTATAAATGATACAATACAATACATGGATCGGAGTTTTTTCATTTCTTTTGCCAATAACAGTAAGCCTACCTTATTTATGGCTGAAGAAGTAAACTTACCTGAAAATGAAGATGAAGATATAGATGGTGAGCAATATTATGAAGAAGCATAAATTGATCTTGAAGTAGAACTAATAAGTGCTCTTTGTGAAATTAAGAGACTTAGAAAGAAAACCAGAATTTGAAGTTGCTGCTACAAGAAAATAAAGATGCAAAAACGAAGACATCTCAAGCCCTTGGAGAAGCAGAAAAATTGATAATTGATTTGAAAGTTCAATTTGAAGAGGCAAAGAGAATAGAAGAAGAAATCACAAATCAGCTTAAGGTAAAAGAAGAGAATGTAGAGAGACTTGAAGCTGAAGTTGTTTCTTCTAGAAATTTAGACAAATCATCAACACAGCTGAGTAATGAGAAGATAAAGCAGAAAAGTTCTATGTCATTTGACAAGATCATTAGTGCACAAAAATTTCCTTGTGATAAAGGTGGAGTTGGTTTTGAAAGAGGTCAATGTTTTGTGTCTACAAATGAAGAACAACAGATAGGCAACACTGATTGCTCAAAAGATTCACGTTCAAAGTTCAGTAACAACAATTTTAGGAGACCTCCTAATTCAAGGCAAGATCATATGACCAGGTTTAACAATTCTTTTTTTTATGGGTATTGTTTTTCATGCAATCGTTTTGATCACAAGGCTGCAAATTGTAGAGTTTATGCAAGAAATGATTTCAGATATGTGAATAGGAATTATTTGGCTCCTTGGATGAATTACAATGTTATATGGTACAAATGCAATAACTTTGGTCATACTGCAAAGATGTGTAGAAGCAATCTTGCAGATTCTTTCATTAAAACAAAAAGAAAGTACAACAAATGGCTGAAAAAGAAGTCTTAAGAAAGTTTGGAAGAAAAAGAATGAGGTAGAAAAAGAGAAGTCAGGAGTGACCTCACTCCATCCTTGAGATGGTGTTTCGACTCGAGGGGGGCTTTCATTGTTATATTTTATCAGCCCCATTTCAGTTATGCAAGTTGTTATTCTTCTTGTGTTTTTGGAATTTTGGAAAGAGTTATTTGAGTACCTCTTAGCTTGTAAAGTTGTTGATTATTCATCAAATCTTCATTATTTTAATGTCATGTGATCAGCAAATTTGTTCTTTATGCCATGACATTGGTTGTTCAGTTTGTCATTGATATCAAAGGGGGAGTAGTAAGTCAGGAGGAGCAGATTGGTTTCAGTATTGATTTCAGAGCATTTCAAGCTTCAGGAGGTGTTGCCAGGTGCAGCATTAGTTATGGCTTCAGGAGGCATTGCCACCAATGACAAAGGGGGAGATTGTTGAGCATTTTGTCATTGATGTCAAGGTGCTTACTTGCTTGAGCTACTTGGTTGCTTGCTCGAGTTACTTGGTTGTCTGGTTGAGCTACTTAGTTGCGTGCTTAAACTGCTTGCCTGTGTGGTTGAGCTACTTGCTTGTGTGGTTGAGCTAGTTGGTTGTCTACTTGAGTTGGTTGCTTGTCTACATCAGCAGTTTGCTTGTTTATTTTGTCAGCATATGTGCCATATCAGCATGTTTGGTCAGCGGTTGAAAAGTCAGATTTGTATGTGGTTGATTTTTTTTTAAGAGGCACGATTTCTATTGAAAGCAGTTTATACTTATTACACTTGACGAGTTTAACATGGGATGTGATGCTTAAAAACGTATTTGCAGAGATATAAGTGTGCACGGGATATATTTATCTTTGCATAGAAGCCTTGGTCGATTTTATTGCCTGCCTTCGTGGCCTTTAATATTTGCAAACCTTTTTCTTCTCTCGGATTGTAAAGCCTTGCTTCTGAGTAACAGTGGCCTTTGTTCTGTGGTGCCTCTATTTTTAATAGCGTCGGTCTATGAAGGGCGGCGGTAATTAATTTATACTTTTTGGAGACCAGAAAATGGGACGCATATATCTTTTTTGTATCAACGTCTTCTCTTATATCCTATGACTCTATTATGATGGGTGTGTGTGTGTTGTTACTTTCCTAGCACTATCGATATTGGTGGTGGAGTCGTGGAGTATTAATGCACTCTTAGATGCATTCAGAATATTATTATTGGTCTCTCATGGCACTGAAATTTTTAACGGACCTTTGGTATTATGCGAAGTCTTAAGATTTTATTTTTGGCATTCATTTTAGAAAGCTTTAACATACATGTGAAATCTGGAATGATAGATACTATGAATTTTTTTGATATCTGAGTCTGACTTTGGTGGATGCATTGTTTTGTGATGTTATGGTCATTTTTTTATGTATGTTGTGTGAAGAGCTTGAGAGCCGATTGATGTTTATTCTCTAATGATACAGGCAGCATGAGTATCTATGCTATTCGAGCAATATGTTGATAAGAAAAGGATCAGCGGTATTATCAAAAACGAAAAAGAAAATGCGTTGAAAGTAGTATTGTATCGCATTTTTACTCTCAGCATGGGCGGGCTGTTATCGGGTGTAGAGTTTTTTATGTCGTCTTGCATTTAGAATGTGAGAAGTCTTATTGCAGAAATCTTCTTCTACCTCCATTTGTTGGTGTGTGAGTTTATGTTATGAAAGCTGCATGAGATGTTGCGCACCTGTATGTATAAGCTTGAGGAGTCGAATATCTGAATTTTTTGATAAGTATTTCTGATTAAAAAGGAATCACTGTGGACTGCATGCTTATCTGTGCTACTATATGAAGCCGTGGAAGTTGCAAACCTCTGTTATTTGCATTTTCAGTATGATGTACATGGGGAGGCTGCATAAACCAGAGACCAAGTATTGAGAAAAGGATTCATGTGCTGTATGGAGAAGTGTTGTGAAGAACATTTTGAGTCTATCATGAGTTTATTCGATCTTTACATGGAGTCTTCAAATTGAAAAGTTGTTCTCAGAGGCATACGATCAGCTGTTGATGAAATTGCTGTAACAGCTGGCAATGTTCTAACAGCGATTCTGCTCCAGGCTATGTTGCTCATCAGCAACAACATTGCCTGATGGGGATGACAATGCATTTGTGACCCCCTTCTTAGCAATGGTCATGTTCCCTTTGCCCAAAAGATTCTTCCATGCCTTATATTACTTCGCTTGGGAGTCAACATTCCTCACTTCACTGAATAAATTATGCTTAATCTTACAATTACAGACATCAAATTCCAGCTCCAACGTAGATGCAGATGTTTGATGTCTTAGTGATCTTTAGACTAGCAGCATTCCTTACTTTGCTGTTGACTTTCTGCTTAGTCTTATGATCCCAGACATGAGACCCAGATGTTGTTGCCTTCGCAAAATTTGAAGCTTTGTCAGGAAGCAATGGAATTGGTATTGCAGCTTCCACTTCAATGATATCCTTGCCATCCAGTGCACTGACTTGGGTCTTCTTTTCTTTGAAGTTCACAAATATTTCTTTGCAAAATCCTTCAAACCAAGAAAATTGTGCTCCTTACAAATTGTGGCTCTACCAATTTTGAATGAATTGGAAACATGTTGAGCAGAACCACTAGAATGCTCTAAAATTGTAAGAAATTTCAATGCATTGGAAGCATGTTTGAGGTACTTGGTACAAAGGAAAGTATCGTTTTTAACATTAGCCATCTATTGGCATTATTTTGAGCTCATATTGCAGAATTTTTCTTAATTTTATCAATTAGAGGCTCTCAATCATCAAAGTTCTCCTGGATATTACTGACAACATTTTCTTCATCAGGAGCTTCTAAATTCTCAAAACTCAACTCTATTTCTGCGCAAAAGGGGCCCACCTCCAACCTCTGCCAGTTCTTGACATCTGGCTGAAAGCTTCTCACAGAATCACCCCAGATTGCTAAATATTCCAGATGCAAACAAAAGCTCTACTAATACATATATGTATTGTTCTTCTGAATAGATAATCAATAAACCTAGCACATGTTATGTTAAATTGTTAATTGTAGCTCGCATGCTTAAAACATGCCAACACAAGTCTTCTTTACAGTTGACTTCTTTTCAGAGTGACTATTATAAACTATCTTGAAGCCACTACGCTAACTTTTCCTCAGCAACAAAACAATACCTCCTTAATTAGTAACCTAAGTCCCAAGAAGAAGCAACAAAAGAATAGAGAACAAAGGAACCTTACTATGCATTACAATATTTATCTTCATAATAGGAACAAAAGAATAGAGCACAGGCCAGTTATGCATTACAACTATTAATCCAGTCCAGTCAACCTCATTTTAAGAGGAAAGTGTACAGGTTGTTAAAATGTTTACCAAGAAGCAAGAAAATTACCATAAGAAGTGATTATAAATTGAAGCACATGTTAATGATCATCTGCCACAAACCAAGCGAGTTGTAGGGAGTTTTTAAACTTTTAATCTCGTTCAAGCTACATTTTGCTTTTTTCATCTGATTATTAAGTAGGGAATGTGTATATGATTAGTTGCTATTTGCCCATAATTGTTTTTGGTTTTAAGACAGGAATGCATATATGAGTGGTGCTATTTCCTAGTCCTTTGCTTTTGATGAAAGGGAATATTACATCCTTTGGAGAATATAATAGTTAATATTAGAGGGATAATTTTGTGAGTTTAGCATATTGAACATTGGTTTATCTGTTTGTTGAGAACGCATTGGTTTTAATTCACGATATTTCTCTGGAATGGAAATAGAGTTTTGTGTTGCCCATTGGTATGCCTCACAAGTGTAGAAAGACTTAAAAGAGTGAAATTTTTGCTAGGAGTATGCACACCTCCTTTGCTTGGACTGCTAAGGTCTGGGTTTGAAGAGGCTCAGAAATTGGCTACAAGGGCAATTATGCAGGATCACATGGTGGTTTGGTAGCAGAGCGGTTGGGATGAAGATATTTATGACAGTGGGTGTTATTCCTAGTTTGTGTGAGCTGCTACACCTCAGGTACAAGCACAAAAAAGTAGTCAATGATAATTATAATGGAGCTTTACAAATTTGTGCGATAATTCACACAGTGGCCATAATGATGCAGTTCTAAAGATGTTGAGTGAACATATATTCTATGATTATCTCAGGGGAAACTTTTATAGGAAATATTGCTATTACTAGATGATATCGTTTAGTCAGTTTGAGATAAATGATACCCAAAGACATCAAATTTTACTATGCAGGTTTTAATTTTATTTTTTGGGGTATTTTAATTTTAAGAATAATTGTTTTCCATAGACTTGAATGGAATAGCAAGGATGGAAGATCCAAATGGTATGTTGGCAACTATGGCTCAATTTATTGAGCATTTCCAGGTAAATGTGTCCAAACCAATTGAAACAGAGTTGGCAACAAAAGGATTGTTGGATCTTGCTAATGCTAGAAGGGATGTTAAAAATGCAATAGGTTCTCATTTAGAAGCGGTCCTTTGTTTGATATCCTTCTCAACTCTGGAACTACAGTTGTGAAGGTCAACAAAGCTTTAACCTTAGGGATTTTGCATCATCAGAAAGACTTAAGAGTGAAAGTGTTGCTAGAAGGATGTATACCTCATCTGCCTGGATTGCTAATGTCTGGGTTTGCAGAAGCTCGGAAACCTACTGCAAAGGCAAATTAGGTAGGATCACATGATGGTTTTGTAGCAGAGTAGGTCTGGATGAAGATATTTCTGACTGAGGGTGTTATTCTTAGCTTGTCGGAGCAGCTATAGCTTAGATACAAGCATGAAAAAGTAGTCAATGACCATCTTATAGGAGCATTACAAAATTTGTGCAATAATTCACGTACTGGCCATAATGATCTAGTTCCAAGCACCTTGATTTGATCTAGAACATATTTGTTATAATTTATCTATCAGGGGAATTTTTTATAGGAAATACTGCTATTACTAGACACCCTTTGGTAAGTTTGAGATAAATGATACTCAAAGACATCAAATTTAACTTTGCAGGTTTCATTTTTCTTTTTTTGTATTTTTATTTTAAGATAATTGTTTTCCAGAGACATGAATGGAATAGCAGGGTTGCAAGATCCAGATGGTATATGGGCAACTATAGCTCAATTTGTGGAGGATTTCCAGGTAAACATATCCACATAAATGGAAAACAACATATATGGTGATGTCTATTCCTAGATTTTGGATTCATAATAAGGCCATGGGCCCATGGATGAGCTTTGCCATAACTTTTTTAGTTGGTGATGGTGAGAACATTTGCAAGAAATTTACAGTAGAATGATCCCAGGAAAAAGAAAATTCCAGCTCCTTGTTACATTTTTTAAGGACTGTGTCCTAGATGATCTGTAGCAAATTTCTCAGGGAAAATCTACTACATGGAAGCAAACATTGGCAAATATATTCCCTAATGAAAATGAGCAGCGAGCACAAGAAATGGTTGCAGCAGAGGCCATTCATGTATTACAACTATTAATCCAATCCTGTCAACCTCATTTTTAGAGGAAAGCTTACAACTTGTTAAAATGTTTACCAGGAAGCATGACAATTATGGATTACCATAAAATGTTGTTATAAATTGAAGCATTCTATATGAAGCACCAATTCATTCTATAAATTGACGCTTGGTAATGGTCATCTTCAGCAAACCAGGTCAGTTGTAGGTACAATTTAAACTTTTAACCTCATTCAGCTACATTCTGCTTTTTTCATATGATTTTTAAGATGGGAATTTGTATATGATTACTTGCTATTCGCCCATAATTTTTTTTGGTCTTAAGTCAGGAATGCATATATGTGTGATGCTATTTGCTAGTCTTCAACTTTTGATGAATGGGAATATCAGATCCTTTGGAGAATATAATATACTAGAGGGGTAATTTTGTGAGTTTTTGATATTGAACATTGGTTTATCTGGTTGGTGAGAACACATTGGTTGTAATTCACGACATTGCTTCAGAATGGAAATGGAGTTTTGTTTTGGCCTTTTATATGCCTCACAAGGTTAGAAAGACTTAAGAGTGAAAGCGTTCCTAGGAAGATGCATACTTCCAATGCTTGGACTTCTAAGGTCTAGGTTTGCAGAGGCTCAAGAACCAGCAGCAAAGGCAATTTTGTAGGATCACATGGTGGTTTGGTAGAAGAGCATGTTGGGATGAAGATATTTATGATTGGTGTTGCTATTCTTAGTTTGTTTGAGCAGCTACAGTTCAGGTACAAGCATGGAAAAGTAGTCAATGACCATCTTATTGGAGCATTGCAAAATTTGTGCAATAATTCCGACACTGGCCATAATAATGCAGTTCTAAAGATTTGCATGATATGGAACATATTTTTTATAGTTTATCGGTCAAGGGATGTTTTTGTACAATTTTTTTCTATTATTGGATACCATTTGGTCAATTTGAGATAAATGATACCCAAAAACATCAAATTTAACTTTACAGGTTTCAATTTTCTTTTTCTGTATATTTATTTTATGATTAATTTTTTTTCCAGAGACTTGAATGGAATAGCAGGGATGGAATGTCCAAATTGTATATTGGCAACTATGGCTCAATTTATTGAGCATTTCCAGGTAAACACATCCACATCAATTGAAAAAGAGGTGGCAACAAAAGGATTGTTGGATCTTTCTAAGTTTAGAAAGCATGTAAAAAATGCAATAGGTTCTCATTCAAAAGCAATAGCTTTGCTTGTTATACTTCTCAAGTCTAGAACTACAATGTCAAAGTTCAATGCGGCTTTATACTTAGGGATTTTGTGTGATGAGAAAGACTTTAGATAAAAGTTATGCTAGATTGATGCATACCTCCTTTGCGTGGACAACTAAGGTCTAGGTTTGGAGAAGCTCAAAAACCAACAACAAAGGCAATCTAAGTAGGATCACATGGTGGTTTGGTAGTAGAGCTGGTTAGAATAAAGATATTAATGACTGAGGGTGTTATCCTAGTTTGTGGGAGCAGTTGCAGGTCAGTTACATGCATGAAAAAGTAGTCAACGACCATCTTACTGGATCATTACAAAATTTGTGCAATAATTCACTTATTGGCTATAATGATGCAGTTCCATGGACTTTGATGTGATCTGGAACATATTTGTTATAATATATCTATCATGGGAAGCTTTTATAGGAAATACTGCTATTATTGGATACCATTTGGTTAGCTTGAGATAAATGATACCCAAAGACATCAAATTTAACTTTGCAGGTTTCAATTTTTTTTTTTATATATTCTTTTTTATGATAATTGTTTTCCAGCGACTTGAATGGAATAGCAGGGTTGGAGTATCCATATGGTATATGGTTAACTATAGCTCAATTTATCAAGGATTTCTAGGTAAACACGTCAATTGAAGAGAGCACGCATGGTGATGTGTATTGCAATATTTATCTTCATAATAGGGCCATGAACCCATGGATGAGCTTTGTCATAACTTTCTTAGCTGGTGATGGTGAGAAGTGAGAATATTTACAAGAAATTTACAGTAGGATGATACCAGGATAAAGAATATTTCAGCTCCTTGTTACAGTTTTTTAGGACTATGTCCTAGACGACCTGGAGGAAACTTCGCAGGGAAAATCAACTACATAGAAGCAAACATTGGCAAATATATTCCCTAACAAAAATGAGCAGCGAGCAGTTGTTGCAAACCTCAAGGCCTTCTTTCATTAAGCTACTCTCTACCATTATGAAAGGTATTTTGGATTTTAAGCTCAATATTTGAATAATTGATGTTTTCATGTTTCTAATGTTTTATGGGATTCCAGTGCAGGCAAAATTAGACTAGTAGCCCCCTATGGGATTGTGTTTGTACTCGTATCTTTGGAAGGAAGTCAGCTTGTTACACAAATCCGCACGTGGAATTGTGTTTGTATTCCATTATAGAATGAAGTCAGCTTGTTACACTTACCATTTTTTGGTCCTATTTTGAATGTTCCATTGTTAATACAAGAGATCAAAATCATAATCTGAAATATTCCTTTCCGGACTGGACCAACTTTTTTTGCGTTTGTTTTGGTTGGATGGACGTCTCGTTTCATCAAACAGTGATGATGGGTGTGCATGTAATTAACAAAGGTAATGAGTTGAACAGCAACTGGGCACTTCTCAGACTTAGCATTTCAAAGGACAGCATTATATTTAAACATTGCAGCCATTATTAAATTGACTAACACAGCAGTAAATCTTACATCATTCATTCTAGATTCATTATGCCAGTGCTAGCATTGTATAATAAGACTCGGCATCAACAGAAATGTTATGACAGCAAATTGAAGGATAATTTCTGAGTTTAATAAAGTCTGTAATGCTTGAACAGCAAACCCAGATTTGCATACAGCAGATCATACACTCAATTTACTAACAAATATGAAGACCCGGACTAAGATACTCACAAGATACAAGTAAAGATTGCGCCCAGACCTGGAGAATATGCTGACTGAGACCAGAAAGAGATTCTAACTACATTTGACAGACTCAGAATTGATACAAACTCCTGGGAAACGCCTCCTGTATGCTAAAACCAGTCCAAACGTTCCTCATAGATCATGCTCAGCCTGATAACGTGTGCCAAGACATCACCAGCTGAAGACAGCGCTGTTCTGATATTGTAGATGCTAGAAGAAGCGCCCAGATTTCCTTTTTATCAGCCACGTACTTGTTCTGAGAGTCCTCCAACGACTGCTCCTTAACCTATCAACCTTTATACTTCATGGGAAACGCAGCAGATACAATTCCCGAGTAAAAACTCCACACCTTATTCTTCTAGATTGAGTGCCGTTAACTTCCACTCACCCAGATCGATCTTCAGCCAAATATATGTTATGAACTTGTTCAGGAAACTCCCACGTCTCCTATACTGATTGCTGTTTGTCGCTGCTGGACGCCAACGGTGCCATCAACTTCACGTCTAGTGCAGAAATGATCTTTTCTACGCCCAGATTATTACCACGTTGAATGGGGTTTGCGTCCCAATCAATCCCACAGCCAGGGGTTGCGTCCTGGTTAAGCTTCCTTTCATCACTCGAAAGAGGAATAAAAATCGAAATAAGTTTCCGAATGCCCTTCTTCTCCAGCTCGCGCCCCTTTTAATAATACAGGAGTTGCCACTTTTCTTATTCAAAAATCACTCGATCTTTTAAGGAAGATTTTATTTCCATTTTCTAAAAATCACGAGCTTATCCATTTCAATTGTTCGCCCTTATTGAAGAAGAATAAACTTAGGCCAAAATTTGATTTATTAATCCTCCAAACTGAATCGCCTAGGGACGCCAGTTATAATGTTATAACTTGAAGTGGCCCCACCACTAGATATAATGTATAATTAAATAAACCCCCAGACTATAGCTTTTTAGCTTTGATTTAATTATTCTCACAATGATTCACTTATTTTATTTATTTTTAATCTTGAGAATTAAAAGATTAGAAAATCTCCTCACGAAATTTCATCAGCCGCAAAGGGACATTACATAATCTTGTGAAGATAGTTAGATTCCTTTTTAGTGTTCAAATTCTCTTTGAGATCTTGAAATTCTCTGTTAATTGACTGCACAAATTGGTTGTTAGTTGTTTATGAAAACTTGCAAGCTCTTAGCCACACCCTTTGTTATGATAATGATTTTTAGCAGTTTTAAAGATCCTTGAACCACAGTTGATATCTTTTTAGCAGAATTAACAACTATTAACAACTATTAATCCAGTCCAGATGACCTGATTTTCAGAGGAACGTTGTCAGCTTGTTAAAATGTTTACGAGGAAGCATGACAGTTACCATCAAATGTGGTTATAAATTGAAGCACTCTATATGAAGCACCAATTCATTCCATAAATTGACACTTGGTAATGATCATTCTCAGCAAACCAAGTGAGTTGTAGGGACTTTTAAATTTTTTAACCTTGTTCAGCTACATTCTATTTTTCTCATCTGATTATTAAGATGGTAATGTGTATATGATTAGTTGCCATTTGCCCATAATTGTTTTTGGTTTTAAGACAGGAATGCATACATGAGTGGTGCTATTTGGTAGTCCTCTGCTTTTGATGAATGGGAATACCACATCCTTAAGAAAATATAATACTAAAGGGATAATTTTGTGGGTTTATGATATTGAACATTGGTTTATCTGGTTGGTGAGAACGCATTGGTTGTAATTCACGACATTTCTCCAGAATGAAATCAGAGTTTTGTGTTGGCCTTGCATATACCTCACAAGGTTAAAAAGACTTAAGAGTGAAAGTGTTGCTAGGAGGATGCATACCTATGCTTGGACTGCTAAGGTCTGGGTCTGTGGAAGCTCATAAACAAGCATCAAAGGCAATCTATGAAGGATCACATGGTGGTTTGGTAGCAAAGCAGGGTTTGAAAGAAGATATTTATGATTGAAGGTGTTATTCCTAGTTTGTGGGAGCAGCTGTAGCTGAGGTACAAGTAGGAAAAAAGTAGTCAATGACTATCTTACTGGAGCATTACAAAATTTATGCAATAATTCACACTGGTCGTAATGATGTAGTTCCAAAGGCATTGATGTGATTTGGAACACATCTCTTATAATTTATCTATTATGGGGGAATTTTATAGGAAATATTGCTATTAGTGGCTACCATTTGGTCAGTTTGAGATAAATGATACCCAAAGACATCAAATTTAACTTTGCAGGTTTTAATTTTCTTTTCTTTTTATTTATCTTAAGATGATTGTTTTCCAGAGAGATGAATGGAATGGCAGGGGTAGAACATCCATATGGTATATGGTTAACTATTGCTCAATTTTTTGAGCATTTCCAGGTAAACACATCCACCTTATTTGGAAAGGAGCTAGCAACAAAAGGACTATTGATCTTGCTGAGTCTAGAAAGCATGTAAAAAATGCAATGGGTTCTCATTCATGACCAATACCTTTGCTTGTTGCGCTTCTGAAGTCCAGAAGTATAGTTGCAAAGGTCAATGCAGGTTTAACATTAAGGATTCTGTGTGATGAGAGAGACTCAAGAGTTAATATGTTGCTAGGAGGATGCATATCTCCTCTAATCGAACTGCTAAGGTGTGGATCTGTAGAAGCTAAGAAACTAGCAGCAAAGGCAATCTATGCAGATCACATGGTGATTTGCTAGCAGAGCTTGGTAGCAGAGCAGGTTGAGATGAAAATATTTGTGACTAAGGGTAATATTCCTAGTGTGTGGTAGCAGATACAGTTTAGATACAAGCATGAAAATGTAGTCAATGACCATCTTATTGGAGCATTACACAATTTGTGCAATAATTCACACACTGGCCATAATGATGCAATTTTAAAGACCTTGATGTGGTCTGGAACATTTTTTATATAATTTTTTCATCAAGGAATTTTTTTATATGAAATATAGCTATTACTGGATACCATTTGGTCAGTTTGAGAAAAATGATACCCAAAGACATCAAATTTAACTTTGCAGATTTTAATTTTCTTTTCTTTATATTTTATCTTAAGATGATTGCTTTCCAGAGAGATGAATGGAATGGCAGGGGTGGAACATCCATATGGTATATGGTTGACTATGGCTCAATTTTTTGAGCATTTACAGGTAAACACATCCACCTTATTTGAAAAGGAGCGAACAACGAAAGGACTAATAATCTTGCTGAGTCTAGAAAGCATATAAATGCAATGGGTTCTCATTCATGAGCAATACCTTCTCTTGTTACACTTCTGAAGTCTAGAAGTACAGTTGCAAAGGTCAATGCAGGTTTAACATTAAGGATTCCGCGTGACGGGAGAGACTCCAGAGTTAATATGTTGCTAGGAGGATGCATATATCCTCTAATCGAACTGCTAAGGTCTGGGTCTGTAGAACATAAGAAACTAGCAGCAAAGGCAATCTATGCAGGATCACATGGTGGTTTGGTAGCAGAGCAGGTTGAGATGAAAATATTTCTGGCTAAGGTTGTTATTCCTAGTGTGTGGTAGCAGCTACAGTTTAGATACAAGCATGAAAAAGTAGTCAATGACCATCCTATTGGAGCATTACACAATTTATGCAATAATTCACACACTGGTCATAATGATGTAATTTTAAAGACCTTGATGTGATCTGGAACATTTTTTATATAATTCTTTCATCAGGGATTTTTTTTATATGAAATATTGCTATTACTAGACACCATTTGGTCTGTTTGGTGAAAGTTAGAACAGTTGCAAGAAAATATAGTTCATACACTTTACACAGATAGATCTCGGTTTTATAGATTCCTTGTATCTCAGATCAAAGTGAGAGGGCATGTGAGAAGGTGTGAAATGTTTCATGGTTGATCCTCATCCCCTTTCAAACTGGTGATAGAAATATAAATAATGATTTGCTAATAGAAGGGAGAGGCTTCGAGAATGATGGACGTATTCCATTTGTATAGTGACTGTGTTTCCCTAATAGCTTCAGGCAAGGATACTTGATTGCTTTTTTTTTTCCACTCAAATACCAATTCAATCATATCTTTTGTATTGAAAATGGGAAACAAAAGAGCACAAGGCTTCAATACCACAAATTAGTCATTCATCTTCAACACTCTTCATTATTATTACATTCAATGGCTTAATATAGCCATTCAACCTACTAACTACCCAAAACAGCCTAACAACTAACTAGTAACTAATCTCTACAAACTAAAGTGATTATTGCATAATCACTTACATTATTAAATTATTAATTATTATTTTATAAATAGTCATCTATGTCGTGCACTATTTTCCAACATTTCCTTGGCTTATCTATTGAGCAACAACAAGAACATTTTGTGGCTTTGCTTTCTATATTACAAAGACAAATCCTATTGAAGGCCTTCAAGACTACATAGACATTCATGGTGCATGCCATTTTCATTATTTTTAAAAAGGCCAAAAACAACGATCTTTGAGTGTGAAAATATCATTTTTCTGTGTCATTCCTATGTGCTGTGAGTTTTTTCACATGGAAAGGGCTTACGAAAATTCACATTTTTTCTCGTATTTTTTCCTCATCCCTTGTGCAGCGCAAGTCTTTGGCATAGACTCGACAAGTACTTGGCCCAAAACTTCGTGGATGAATCACTTGAAAAAATTGGTAAGTAAACCTCAGAAAAACTCGGCAATAAAAAAAGTGGCTAGTACTAGCCGAGTAGTTATACCATTCCATCATTAATATGAGTCCTAAAGGATGGTACAAAAGTGGGATGCTAATGTATGGTAGGTGCATTTTCCTGATTATTGACTCACTTGCCAGCCAATGATGTACTTGTTGAGACTATTGACCATTGTGGCACTGTTGTTTCATGGATAGTCTTTTTAGCTTCTGTAGATTTAGAGGATGTAACTTCATCAGATGCTTCAGAATCACTTGCCATATTGGCTAGAGAGAAACAAGGTGGAACTTCCAGATTTCTTCCATGGGAAATACTTTCTGAATCACCTTACAGCCTGGAACCATTGGTGAAATTCTTGGCCATATGGACTTCCCCCCGTTTAAGAAAAGACAATTGAAGTTCCTTCAAGGTTATGTAGAGTCCAGGCTGTAGTTCTTGGGAATTTATTGGCAGGAACATTTAGATGTATTTATGCTCTGGCAAGTCAAGTCATACATTCTGATGATTTTGAAGTTGAAGTTACAGGCACCACTCTTCTTCTTTGTACTGCAAAGCACACAGGTATCAAACATTGCTAGATTTTTTATTCGACTTATTTGCTCTCAGTATCTTTTGCATATACTGGAACAAGCAACATAAATTAATGATAGAAGGATTGATAGAGTTAACAATGTGTATGAAAGACAAGTTGGACATCTTGAAGAAGGAGATGCATTCTCAGTGCATGATTGAGCATCCATTTTCTTAGGAACAGTTGCCCTATGGTTGCTATCAATAATTTCTTCTTATTATAGTGAAACCAAAGCTGCCATCATGGAAGCAGGTGCAATTAAAGTCTAAACCGAACAGCTTACAAAGTTTTCTCTAAATGCATTACAAGTATTACTTTGGCTTCTACCGAACTTCTTTTCTTTCATTAGTGATTTACTGCAGTGTGTTATGTCTTGTTGTTTCTCTGTGCTTGTTTTGCATTCCTGTTATGTATGCTTTGTGTGTGTGTGTGTTTAGTAGACTTTAGTTGAGGTTGTCCATATTCTATTGTTGTTCAAGTGTTCATTCTTTTCACTTCTGTGTTAAATTTACATGTATTTTGCATTGCTGATTTTTTATTTTCTTGTTTCTTATTTTATACATCTCTCTTTAATCCGAATTTTTATCATTAGAGTTTTTTTGGTTTAATGTCTTTTACATTCTATTAAGCTTTTAGATTTTCTATGTACTGGAAGATTTGTTAATGGCAAAAATTGTTCTGGCTTATGATATAGAATTGAGAGAATTCTTTTGTTAGTTTCAAATGGAGGTGGATGATGGTGGAGGTACATGGGTTAGCACATTTGTGTTAGCTATCCTATTCCCAGATAGAGATGTTATCGAGCTGATGCAGTCATGCCTGCAATACCATCTCTCGCCAATTTACCAAGGTCTGACAAAGCGATTGATAGGTATTTTGCTGCTCTAGCATTGGCTACCCTTGTCTAATGTGAGAACACTTCTTGCAGTTGCAAATTCAGGAGTAGCTGGGGATCTTATATCAATGCTTGGCTATGTAGAATTCAACATATCAAGTATGAACACTTGATGCATTATCTGATAAATTTTCTTTTGTGTGCAATTTTGTTCAGGTTCATCTTGAATGAATTTTTAAAGTGGATGACATTATGGTGGTTGTCACATCTCGTAAATTTATAGCTTCTCTAGTTGAACTTGAGCGGCTTAAGCCTGTGCCATGCCAGATCAATCAGGTGAAACTTCACT
>VDFB02293928.1:0-40213 GCA_007258455.2 Sequoia sempervirens | reverse complement strand
TATATGTATATGTATATGTATATGTATAAAATCAAACACCAAACTTAATATATATTTATCAAAATTAAGATGCCATACAAGTATCGAACTGCAATATATAAATCACAGTATAGCATATGAAATCACTATCACATATGAAATCGAATTGCAAGCATCAAATACCAAGCACAACAAATATCCATCGAATACCAACATAATGAATGTCCATAAAATTTCAAAGAACACCAAACATAATGAAGGTCCATTGTAGTATGCAAGAAGGAATCAAATTACTTAGCATCACATATATATATTGCAGAACAAGGAAATTGCAACATACAACAATAATTTAAGCATAGACCAAACACTAAGTCACTTCAAGCAGCGAGTCCGCAAGGGAATGAAGGGCAATGACAACACACTAGGGAGAATAAGGCGCACAAGGAGGATGCATGTGGCTATTTAGCTGAAAGCCTCAAGGGAATTTCTCCTCAAAAATGAGAGATAGCTAGACATGCGTAATATGCATTTGTTAAAAAGGCTTTAAAAACTTTCAAGCAAATGCAATGGGTTGGGGAAAAGATAAATTTTGTTGTTTTCTCTAGGCGCAAACATGCATATCGAATTGGGTTGTTAAAAATTTCCCTGGCAGATACGAAAGCAAGGATCGGTAGCAGGATGCACACAAATTGGATTTATTAAAGCATTCAAGAAAGAAATCGGAAGATGTAAATAAATGTTTTCTCAGTAATGCAACGATTATAGGATATGCATAAAATATATATGCAATAAGATTACAAACAAAATGATGAATTCGTTGAACAATCAAAACAATAGCACTATCATAAGAACAAAGACTTACCTGTAAATTCGTTTCCCCAAATTAATTTGATACAATGCCTTCCTTCGCCTATCCTTCTATGTTCCTCCCTTCCAAGAATCAACGATGGAATGAAATTCTTTTACAAAAATTTTCTTCCCAAAACCCTAAATAAATTTTCTCTAAGAATCCCCATTTCCCACAACAACAATATGTGAAATTTTTGCAGACAAATTACTCCGTTCAACAAAAACAAAATCCCCATTCTCCCAAAAGAAAAAAATATTTACAAAAAGAAGCTGTTCATTTTTTTGAAACCAAAAATCTTTCAAAATCCCCAAGAAAACATTAAGTTTCTTTTTAGACAACCTGTTCAAATTTATGCATGTGTTGCATGAAAAACCTTTCTATGTAACATATTATTTTTACTATTTATTAATTACAACATTCCATTATAATTTTTTTTTTTAATATTACATTACACATTTAATTTATTATAAACTATGATTATTAATATATATATATATATATATTTATATTTATTTATCATAGTACCTTTTTACTTAATAACTTATTTTAATATATCAATTAACCAAAAACAACATTTATCAAACAATTTTGAATTAAATAAACCAAATTCCAAACAATTACCTAAACCCTAACCAGGGTTGAAAAGCAAGACCAACTGACCACAAACAACACTGACATATTGACAAGGTATCAGACCAGATACTCATCCTCTTCAAGGATGATGGCTAGGGTAGGGGACCAAGTGCTATCTTCAATCAACTGTTCCATTGGGTTTAAAGCACACTCAGACCTGCCAATTCAGGTGGAGTCGATGCCTAGTACCTGCAACCTACACCACACAAAATGGTTGTGCATATACATTTACATATAATCAGACACACCGTGAAAGAGAGTCTTAGTGTCGTAGGGTACTCATGAGTGAATGAGGCGACACTGTCCCTTCCATCCAAACACATCAGTCAAGTAACCACATCAACTCATAACAATTAGTTGCATAAAAATCAAAATAAGAATAGTTACAAGATAATTGCTTAATAATCATGATCAGATATTCACATAGTGCTCATGATAGAATTAGTCCACATAATCAAATAAATCCATATACTAGTCATAACATAAGCATAAAACTCAAGTAACAGAAATGTCATCACAAACATCATCATAGCAATAAGTCCAACATCAAACAATGTACCATAATGTCTGATCCCAAAGAAAATCAATTGTCAGTCTATCAGAAAATAGTATGAGGGGCACTACATCATGTGCCTAACATTTTGCTCAAAGGCAAGTTACTGTTGCAATCAGAGTAGGTCACTATTGCAATTGTATAATGTGCATTGGATATGGCACGCTTGTCAATCAATCTACAACTATTGCATTAAATGCTAGTAGGTCAACTATTCATTTTTGTTTAAGTAAATTAGGAAAATAGGACATTATATATTTTGGAAAATATTTAATCATTGGATGCAAATTGCACAAGCTTTGACAGTGGGTTGGTTGGCACAACAACAATGAATGCATGATTAATGCACTAGGTCTATTATTGTTTTTCGTTTAAGAAAATTAGGAGACTAGGAAGACATTATAAATTTGGGAAAATATTTAACCAATGAATTACATATCCCATGATTGGAATTATGCATATTTCTAATTACAAAAGTAACATGCTTTTGGGAAAAAAATAGTTTCATGTTTATGAATTACATGGCATGTTATTCACTATGCCCATCTGTCTATTTGGAAAGTTAGATTCTTGAACCAACGTTCTCCTTTATTGTACACAACTCTTCCAATAAATAATTCTTAGACACATTGGAAGATCATGTTTCTTAAGGCACTTTTCGATGTCGTTTCTTTGCCAAAAATGTTTAGAGCATTTCCTATGTTTTGTAACAAAGTGAATGCTAATGCTTATTGATTTAGCCACAAAAAACTAAGCTATTGGGAAAAATGCTCAAACAAAACTCTATAGCTCCTCCAACATTCAGGGGCCTCACAAACTTAGCAAACATGTAAGAGGGGAATCTAAAGCTAAAAACACACAAGTTTCTCAATAGACAATAAACAAATGAAAATTAGCACACATAAAACCAATTACTTCCCTGGAATTCCATGAATTAGCTATGCATTCACAACTTACGTACCCATAAGCCCACCTACAAATCACACAAAATTTGCATTTAATAGAATATTTTTTCTAACCCACTAGTCATACCATTTAATGCATTAGATATCTATTGATTGCTTCAGTACCTACCACCCCACTGCCAAAGCTGGCACAATTTGCATCCAGTGATTAAATATTTGCAAAATATATGATGTTCTCCTATTTTCCTAATTTACTTTAACAAAAATGAATAATAGATCTGCTCCAACCAATAAAAAAGAGATAAATTGTTTATTATCTCTGAATTTTGCAATTTAAACCATTGCAATAGTAACCTACTCCTTGGCTTCAACTTTTCCATGTATCTTGGTTACATAGCATATGCCATCTACTATATCAATTTGTACAATTAATCCTTATAACAACAAACAATACTTATAGTCGCAATAGGACCAAAATTCTGATATGTGGAAAAGGGTAGCCACTTAAGTGACTTTGTAGAATGAATATAGTTGCATTGATACAATCCTCTGACCCCTGCTTAAATTAGAAGCACTTGCAGACTAGAAAGTTTACTGAACCGTAACAATTGATTTACAAAATGTTCTTCACAGATTTTGTAGATCATAGCCCAATGCATCAACTAGGGCACAAATTTGTTTCAAGTGAACGTTCTCACACGTTTACATGTAACAAACCTACCATTCTTACCATCCATGCAATTAGTCCACATGCACAAGGTATGCAGAACGTCTAAGAATACACAATCCTTCCTATTTACAGCTATTTAGCATTCTAACCTTAGGCTAAAAAAATTTGCTTTTCTGGGTAAATTGCTCAAACAAAACTCACTCTAGAAACAAAATTACATAATTATTGAATTTGTCTCACCCGTTGACCATATCAAAGGCAAATCCAACAACTATGCTAGTGTTGGTATAGTATTTAATGCATTAACTATGCATTCATTGCTTTACAATGCATTGCAGATATTTACCAAAATTTATCATGTACTTCTATTTTGCTAGTTTGCTTACAAGCAAATGAATATTAGGGGCACATGATAAAATTTGAAAAAAATAGACCAACGCGATACATTTTTGCAAACACTTAGACATTAAATACAATTTTTGTGAGCTTTGTTGATAGGTTGGTGGCCACTCAAGCAATGAATACATAGTTAATGCATTGAATTCCTCCACAGTCGACAAGACCTTGCTCAAAGCATTTAGTTGCTCTTGTGATAATTCTCGTTTGTTGCAATAGCCACCTACTCCTTGGCTTCAATTGTTCCATGTTTATAGGTTGCATAGCATATGTCATCTACTGTATCCATGTGTCCCCTTAGCCCTCGTAACATCAAGAATTACTTCTAGCTATCAAGTATCATAAACAAACAAATGAGCCGCTCACCAATAGTGCACTGCTCCTAGAATAAAGAACATGGAAGAGGGGAACCCAAATCTAAAAACACACAAGCTTTTCAACAAATGATAAACAAATGAGAATTAGCACAAATAAAACCCAACACTCAACTGATATTTCATGAATTAACTATGCATTCACTACTTCCATACTCATCAGCTCTACAACACATCTCACATAATTTGCATTTAATGGATTAAACATGCATTCATTACTTCAGTACCCATCAACCCGCTACCAAAGCTCCCACATTTTGCATCCATTGATTAAATATTTTCTAGAATATATAATGTCCCCCTATTTTCCTAATTTACTGAAATGATAATGAATAATAGACCTACTCCAACGAATGAAAAAAAAAAAAACATAATTTTCAAACACCAAAAATATGTCCTTAAATCCCAACTATAAAGAAAAGACAAAAATAGAACTAAAAATACAATTTGATTGGCCAAGGAACTATTTCAAAAGCAAATTCAATGATTGCAATAGTAACTTGCTTTTGGGAAAAAAATAGTTTCATGTTTATGAATTACATGGCATGTCATTCACTATGCTCATCTGTCTATTCGGTAATTCAGATTCTTGAACCAGGCTTCTCCTTTATTGTTCACAACTCTCCCAAGCCATAATTTTTAGGTGCATTGGAAGACTTAAAATTCATTGCAAACAAAGGGGAAGAATGATACAAGAATCTGACCTTCCAATTCCTTGTTCAACAACCAAGTATATGTGTAGTCATATGGATCTTTTCCCCCGACTCCAATTGCAAGAAATGGTTCCTGTTACATGGAAAAATTAGACAAATGAGCACAGTCCATGACATATAATATATTCATAAACATGAAACACATAAGCACATGATAAAATTTGCAAAAAAATAAACCAACATGATAAATTTTTACAAACATTTAGACATTAAATACAAATTTTGTGAGCTTTGTTGATAGACTGGTGGCTGCTCAAGCAATGAACACATAGTTAATGCATTCAATGCCTCCACATTCAACAAGACCTTACTCAAACCATTTAGTTTTTCTTGTAACAACGAGCAATATTTCGCGCGCGACATTTCTCTGCTCTAAATGTGGCAGAACAACTTCAGAAACATGAACCAACAAAATACCAAGGACACCTCAAGATTAGCCAAAAAGTGACCTAGCGAAAAGATACCAAATAAAATGAAACACAAACACTTTTACCTCCCTTGTTGTTGGTACCTCTTTGATTGGCCCTTGCTTGGATTGGTTGTGTGCTCCTTAGATGATGGATTGAGTGACTATATGCAAGATTCAATATGCAAGATGATGAACAAAGATGGTTGAATGATTGAAAAGGCTTGAGGATTCAAATGGACAACATGTAGTTATCAAAGGTAAAAGTGTTGAGAATGCAAATTGGCAACATAATGGTGCAAAGATGGCTAGAGGTAATGTTAAAATGCCCTTGAGGAGGGGTATTTATAGGAGAATTTAATTCTCTAGAGAATTCAATGGTCAGGAATGCTCCAACAAGGCCAAGATGAAGGGGCTATGAAAGGTGGGTTGAACCCACAAGCCCTCACATCTTGACATGTGGAGGTGAAGTGGACAAGGGGATATGAGGTGGAGATGAGGCATCAGAAGGTACATGAGGTGGAAAAGGACATACCTTGGGGATGAGGAGATTTCCACAAAGAGTTTCTTATCCCCAAGTGGGAGTGAAAGGGACTTTTGAGGAATTTTAGAATTCCTCAAAAATCTACATGGGAAAAGGAAGGTGGTTGGGGGGATAAATGTGAATTAAAAATTCACATTCATAAGATGATCTAGAGGATAAAAGGTGGGCTCCAAAAAGGTGGGACTTGGTCACATGTGGAGATTGTGACAAGTCCAAGGTTGGTCACATGTGGAGATTGTGACAAGTCCAAGGTTATAGAAGCCTTGGAAGGATGGAATGTGAATTAAAAATTCACATATAAAAGAGGGGAATCTAGGAAGAATAAAAAGGAATTAAAAATTCCTTGGAGAATGATTAGGCTTAATTAATCAGTAATTAGAGGATAATTAGGGGTTAATTAGGATTAAAAGCCAACTTGCAAAAGTTGGAGGATGTGACACATCCTAATCAAGGATTAGGCATGTGCACATCCTTAATGAAAAGATTAGGAAATGGATTAGGATTAGATGAAAATGACATGTGAGGGATTAAATAAATGTAATATTTATTTAATTCATTTGATGAAAAGGGAATTAAGGAGGGTAAGTTATTTGGTGTGCAGTTAATACCTTAGGGATTAACAGAATTAAAGATTAATTAAATAATAGAAATATTATTTAATTAAATGAATAAGAAGGATGTTTGAGCGAAAGTGATAATTTGGATAAATAAATTGTCCAAATTTGGATGTCTACACTTCTAGTTATCAAGTATCACAAATAGATAGACGAGCCACTCACCAATAGTGCACTATTCCTATGGCTCCTCCCATGTTCAAGCATTGCACAAAATAACAAACATCGAAGACGACAACCTAGGGCTAAAAACACACAAGCTTCTCAACAAACAATAAACAAATGAGAATAAGCACAAATAAAACTGAGCACTCGCCTGATATTTCATGAATTAACTATGCATTCATTGCTTGTGTACCCACTAGTTGTCCAACACATCTCACAAAGTTTGCATTTAATGCATTAAACATGCATTCACTACTTCAATACCCACTGGCCCGCTGCCAAAGCTCACACAATTTGCATCCGCTGATTAAATATTTTCCACAATATATAATGTCCCCCTATTTTCCTAATTTACTTAAAAGAAAATGAATAATAGACCTACTCCAACCAATAGAAAAAGAGATAAATCATAATTTTCAAACACAAAAAATATGTTCTTAAATCCCAACTATAGGAAAAAGACAAAAATATTTTAAACAATACAATTTCATTGGCCAAGCAACTATTTGAAAAGAAAATTCAATGAATGCAATAGTAAACCTGCCTATCAACAAGAACTAATAATAAATATCGTTATATAATTAAAATAAATACTAAAATCAAATTATAATAACAAGATAAAATACATAACTCTATTTCCATCATATAAATAGTATGAGCATGCCATAGACATTATCCAAGAAATCATCACAACAATTTAATAAAAAATACTGATATAACCATGGAATTAATATCCATCCAAACCTAAGATGATAACATAATCTAATCATAAAAATAAATTTCATCAATATAAATATCCATACTAACCTATTATTATGATCATGATCTGAAACTAATGTGCAAACTATTGAGTAACAATATCCAAAGCAAGTCTATTAGGTGCAAAATAAATTGCTAAGAAAGGGTGGGCCTCACATCCCCCATTATTAGATTTCCTCTTGGAATTCCTCAAAGAAGAGGGGATAGAGTAATCCACCTTGTGCCAATATAATAAAATGTTAAAACCAATGAGATTCCCTAACTCAAGTTATAAATAAATAAATAATCAAAAATATCAATAAAAATAAGTATCTTAGATAATAACTTTCCACAAAGAGAAACCTTTAATCTAAGAGTAAAAATTGTGCAACACTCCACAATATACAACCCGATCATAAGATAAGGGCTCCTAGTAATTAATATTGACATTGATCTAGCTATGTTAAACCCATAAATTCTCCTTAGACCCGAATCCCTAATACTTTTGGATTTGTAAACAACTAACCATGTTACCAATGATAATATTTTCCTCTTTTCCATACCTATATAAGAAAGATTATCAAAATTATTTACATATTCTTGAGAAATTTCATAGGTACCTGTTGATGTGCCAAATTGACCCACAACATGTAGGTAAGATAAAAGTAAAAATATCTCACCTCTCTTGAAAAAGATAATTAGTAATCAAACTAATCACCTCCCAAGGTCTTTGATGTTGGTTCACAACGTTGCTGTTTGACAAAGTGGTCAATATGGTTGTAATTTTCAAGGGCCTGCTGGTTTTGAGCTTCTGAATTGTTACAAGATCAAACATCTATATAAACCTACTTTAACCAAGGGTTTTAAAGAAATATAAAAAGATAGATTAAGGCTTTTAAACTGAAAAGAATGTTGATTCATTCATCTAATCAGACTTGTTGCCTTCCAAGGAATTCCTAAATTAGAACTGCAGAATAAAATTAACTTGTAATTGATACAAAGTTTCATTCATTCACAGTGCAAACTTTAACAGTAGATTGCAAATCATCATTCCAACAAAACATAAGATAAAATTTCATTCCTTGAAAGCTTTTCAAATCAAAATGATTAACCCAAAATGAATACCATTCTAAAGCATAATATAAAGAAGGTTTAAATCTGGCTACTCCTACTGTTAATGAAATAGATAAGCAACATTTACAAATCTGGCAAGATCACCAGTGTACAGAAAACCATGTCTTCAAATTATCTCCATTTATGCTAAGAAAATATGGAAAATACATCACCTCTTCCTCCTGCTGAACTTCTTAACAAAAGATAAATAGCAAGAATCATGCCAGATAGATTAACACAACGAATTCACCAAGAACACAATGTCTTTAGTTGTATCGAATCACCAAAGATAGCAACAATTCAAGCCTTTTGTATTACAATGACTGCTCAAAAAGAAAATAACTTCTAACTCCTACTCTACTTTTTCTCTACTGCTAAATTCATTCTAATATTCAATCTCTAACTTTCTAATGACCTTGTAACCCTAACAAAAGATTCAATATCTCCAGCCGCTCAAAAAAGATCCTTTTTTTATAAAGAGGCAAAAATGCCATATTTATAAAACGCATCAGAATGTGTCAGCCCCCGTTTTAGGGTTTACAATGAGTCGGTCATAGAAGAAGTCAGCCCTAGAAGAGTTTGAAACAAAGTCAAACTTGCATTAAATGCAAGGGCATCGACCAAAGGTAAGAAATAGACCAAAACATGTGAAGAAGAGGCAAAACGAAATGATGAGGAAGCACGACCTTCAATGCAACTTTGCATTAACTGCTTCCCCCACGTCGCCCATACCTTTCTCTATTCAAGCCCTTGTCATCAAGAATGTCCTCTGCAAGCTATCCACAAGTGGAATAGGTGAAACCCTAGCTTGCCATTCAACTACATTAATGTCATTTTATAGCTGCCCCATCATATTGTTCCAGTCCCTCTCATTGCAAGGTGTTCATATTCGGATCTGAAACCTCGAACCAGATTGATGTCATCCTGTCCTCAGGAATCCTACCCTTTTTTTCTAGCTTCATTTTTCTTTGCTACTTCAGAGATGGAGGATCCCTTTGTGTTCTTCTTAGCCTTTCCAGCCGTTGCCTTGCTAGACTCAGCCTGCATCAATCAAACACCAATGTGAGAATCCAACTATTGAAAATAGTTCATCAAAGTGTTAGCTCAAAATCATGATAAAAACCATTAAATTAGCCATTAAGCATCAACACTGGATTATTAAAATGAACACAAGCAGCTTACAACAGTGAAATTTACTAAATTAAAGCATGGAAACATAAGAATTTATCATTAGAATCATCCATTTTACCAAATTTCCTCGTTCCAGAGTGCCTCCCAAAAAATCCAGAAAAATCTGGTTGGAGCGGATTTCTGCAAAAATGACGACACAACATGAATTCTGGGAAAACGAAGGGGAGAAGGAGAAATCAAGAAAATCCGACTAGACCAGAATTCTGCAGACAACTTGGAACTCTGAACTTTGGAAAACTGAAGGGAACTGGGCAAATGAAGGAATTCGGGAAAATCCAACTAGGCAGGAAAATCCCAAACCTAACAGAAAAGACGAACACTAGCCACAACTTCACTCAAATTGACTGAAGGTCACAAATTTGAGGACCCTAGGCACCAAAATCCCTTAACGTGAGCCTCCTACAGATCTTCTTTGAATCCTAGGCTTAATCAAAAGCAGATCAAGATGAAATGGCGATGCCCTAGGCATGAAACGCTAGATTTTAATCATGAATGCACAGGGCAAGCCATTTTGTGCCCAAACACACACAGGAATTGAACTCCAAGCAAGACCATAACGTTTTAAAGAAAAAAAATGAACATCTCAACTTAGGAGAACGCAAATGATGACGCAAAATGGAAAAAAGCTCAAAAAACAACCAAGTTCAGAAACCCGACGACCAGATGAAAATTTAGAAAAATCCGGCCCAAGTGGAATTCCGCGAAGGCCAAAAATTCCCGAATCACAGTGTAAAACAGGTGGGGCCAGATTTTGAACTCAATTCGGGAAAATCTGGATGAGGCTGAAAATCTTAACCTAGCTCAAAAACCCGAACAACAACAAGAAACCAGAGTTCGAAAGAAGTTCGGGAAAATTTGAAAGGACAGGAAAATCCTGAACCAGGGTAAAAACCCAAACTTCGCCAAAACATAAGATTTTAATATTTAACTTGGGAAAAACACTTGGGCAAGCTAGATAAACATATGAAGCACATGCCAAGGTAAAGCAAAACCTCAAAATCGAAGGGGGAAAAACACAAAGAGCAAAAGCAAAAGAGGGGGTCCCATTTTAATCAAATTTAAAATGGGGTGGTTATGCAAGACATAACAGTACCTAAAGGAGACTTATCCCATAAACTAGTAACTTTTGAATGGTAGATTTGATCACCTAAAGTTTACCTTCTCGACTTAAAAGTGATCTTTTCCAACCAACAAGTTTTTGTTGGAATCTATCTAGAATATATCTCGAAAAAATCTTTGGTACATTCCCCACAAAGAGTAGTGTAGACACCCCAAATCTGATTGTGTTTTAAATTAATTAAAATTCTAATTTTTAATTAATTTGTCTCTTTATCCCATAATTAATTAAATATTTTATTATTTAATTAATTATTCCTTTTATCCTTTAAATGAATTAAATTTTATTTAATTAATTTTTTATTTTACTTTCTTCAAAAGGTTAATTAATTAATTAGGGTAAAAGCACAAAGATGAGTCCACGAAACATGAAATTTTTTGCCTTAGGCAAAAATAAAAAATCCGTTTCAATAAAACGGGATCCCATTTTTTAATAAACGAAGATCTCGTTTAGGATTAGGGTCCCAAGCCTAAATCCTAAATGGGATCCCATTTTTAAAAAAATGGGATTTCGTTTAGTAATGGGTCCCGAGTCGGCCAATGGGAAACGAGATCCCACTTTTTACAAAACAGGATCCCATTTTATAGTGGTATTTATTTTAAAAATAAACGAAACACAATCATTTTCAACAGTAACAACGGACGAGATCCCAATCAAAGAAAAGTAACAACGACCTCCAAGTATGTCTCAACCCCATTTTTTTTGCATTTTTCAGCTTTTTTTGAAAATTTTAATATAAGTCTAGATGTACTATGTATTTTTTCATATTTTATGGAGTTTTTGGCATTTGTATTTACTTGTAATCGAAGAAATGCTGATTTGTAGAAATCAAAAGAAAACATGAAATGAAACCCTCAGATATTGAAAAGAAATGAAAGAATCAACCTTAAATCGTAACCAAAGAAAACAAATTACGTATTGAAATCGTAATTTGTTCAATCAAACAAAAAAAAATGCATTTGGAAACCCTAAATTGAAATGAAACAAAAAATTTTCCATTTGAAAACCTTGATTGCCCTTTTAAACCCTAAATTGAAATCAAACAAAAAAAATTACATTTGTTCAAACCCTAAATTGAATTCAAACAAAAAAATTGCATTGAAAACATTAATTGTTCTTGAAACCCTAAATTGAATTCAAACAAAAAAATTACATTTGAAAACCCTAAATTGAAATTGAAAACAAAAAAAATTGCAGATTTGAAAACCCTAATTTCATGCTTGAATATTTGAAAATGGAAAAAATTCATTTGCATTGGTTTATGTTTTAAATTTCATTTGCATTGTATGGAGACACGTATGTAGGCATGCTAATGTATGAAATTATTCCATAGATTTAGGTTGATACATAGTAAATTAGGGTCCTTGATATTGACAACCAAATAGGATTTGATAAATATTATACATTTAAATGTGTATTCAAGAAGTTGGAGACATGTTGAGACATAATTAATTATGAACATAGATATAATTAGATTAGAAAACAATACGTTAAACCTTACTTGGGGGCCTAGTGGATCATTAGAATAGATATAAATTATGTGTTTCTATTATGGATTGTGCTCAATTAGTTTATGTATTTATTACCACATGATAAATTAATACATCTAAATGTATATGCATAATTTATGATGCTTCATTATGCTCTATTGAGATGTTAAATTATTATTTTTACCTTACAATGAAAATATTTGACATGTACTTTGGTGTTTTATATTATTTTCTAATGGCCAATTAAATGGTAATTGTATGTGGTACCTTAATTGAGTTAATAATATGGGCCTTATGCATCTATGATGATTCATAATATCTTACAACATGATACTATCTTACAACATGTGATATTATGGATCTTCAATGAGTAAACATATGTGTGAAGCCTAGGCTCAAACCCATGTTTGCAAGGTATCTAGCTAGAGCATTATAAAACTTGGTCCATGATATAAAGATCATTACTCAATAATTATATGGGAAAATACTCTTAAAATAACTCTACATTCACTCACCTCTTAATGGTTTTGTTGACCTTGTTCCCAAGAATAATGTAGCTAGTTTAGGATCAATGAATCATTTTTCCCTATGCTTGAATGCTTAACAATCCTCAAATTTGCTATGGATGATTGCCTTTCAATCTAGATAGAAAATAAATCCAACTATGGTCATAGGTTATATTTCCACTCCTTTTATTCATAGACTTTGAAGAAGATTAGGGAAGGGATAGAAATTACCAATACTAATCAAGGATTCGATAACCAAATTTTAAGATCTAGCTCCAACAACTTGTCAAGACACATTTTGATTTTCTCTATTTATATACACATTTCTATATATTCAAGGGTAGACCATAAGACTATCCTAAATTGTCAAAATTTGGATAATTTATATGTGTGCTTGGTTCCTCGATCATAGAAGTAATCTAAGGAAATAGTCAGTCTATTCATAAATTCAAAAATATTCATAAACTAATGATCTTGCATATGTGATGAATCAAAAATATTAACCCCAAGTTAATTGCCATCCTATTACCCTAAACCCTAAACTGATGTCTTTAGGGGTCCTAATATGAAATTTCTTAAGGGGATCAAATAAGTTCTCAAAATTTGGTGAAGTTGCCTAAGGCAACCAAATTTAAAACAATAATATACATTCAATATTTAAGGTAGAGCCTTCAACATTTTCAGGTTCTATCAAGTCCATTATTTGGAAGGAACTCATTTTGGAAGCCTTTTATGTTTCAAAATGTAGCTAACATTGTAGTTATACCATGAGTAGCTCAACCAATAAAAAATTTATAGAACATTGCAAGGTCTTTTGAAAACCCTTTAAAATATTAACTTTTAGGAAACACATAGAGTTGAGAAAGATAGTGCTTCATTATTTATGGTTTATTTGTAGTACCTTACTTCATAGATCCCCTTAATCCATCAAATTTTTTGTGCTATGATCTTACTTCATAGATCCGCTTAAGCCATCCTATTACCATAAACCCTAAACCATAAATCTATCATTTTATCCTAGGACCTTACTTCATAGATCCCCTTAAGCCATCCTATTACCATAAACCCTAAACCCCTAAACTCTAAACAATAAACCCTAAAGCATTCATTTTGTCCTAGGAGTTGAATGAAATTTGGTTTCCTTGGGAAACTTCACCAAATTTAATTCACTTAAGCGATGTCATTTTTTCTGAGGACCTTACTACATAGATCCCCTTAAGCCATCCGATTACCCTAAATCTTAAACCCTAAAGCATTCATTTTGTCCTGGGACCTTAATGAAATTTGGTTGCCTTGGGAAACTTCACCAAATTTTATTCCCTTAAGCCATGTCATTTTGTCCTAGGTTCTTACTACATAGATCCCCTTAAGCCATCCTATTACCCTAAACCATAAATGCTAAACTTTAAACCCTAAAACCTAAAGCATTAATTTTTTCCTAGGACCTTAATGAAATTTGGGTGTGTTGGACAACTTCACCAAATTTTATTCCCTTAAGCCATGCCATTTTGTATACATAGATCCCCTTAAGCCATCCTATATTAATAGTTAATTATTTTTTCATTCAAGTAACATGAATTAGACATAAATGAGGCTTAAACATTTTATCATTTGTATTCAATTAGGCCATTTATATTGAATGGTTTACAGGTATTTCCTAAACATGTATCTTACATTTTGAAATTACAAATCTAATGTAGGTTCACTTATATCTTAGAGATCATGGATCAATTCAATAATATAAGTAATCCACCTCCACGCCTTCCATCTCCACCGCCTCCACCTCCACCTCCACCCACTCCATTTTATAACCCCCCACATCCACCACTTGAAACTGATGTTGCTCGCTTGCAGGCACAGATCAATGCCAATGTTAGATCCATTTAGGATCAAATCAACATTATTCAGAATGAAGAATGTATCAAAACACCTTTGAGGCATGATGAAAAATGTTGTCGATGCTGTTAGGTCTATGGATGGGATCTTAGATGAGCATCAATGATGGCTAGAGGAGAGGAGAAAGTTTGATTCTGAAAAGGAAAACACAAAGAAATGAAGAGATGGAGTAGAGAACCAAAACACTTTATAAATTAAGACAATGATCTTATAGTTATGAATTTATGAATTTGGTTGGATGGATATTTTTTTATGATGAATTTGTGAATTTGGTTGGATGGATATTTATAGTTATGAATTTATGAATTTGGTTGGATGGATATTTTTTTATGATGAATTTGTGAATTTGGTTGGATGGATATTTTTAGTGATGAATTTATGAATTTGGTTGGATGGATATTTTTAGTGATGAATTTATGAATTTGGTTGGATGGATATTTTTAGTGATGAATTTATGAATTTGCTTGGATGGATATTTTTTAGTGTTGAATTTATGAATATAATAACTTATAATGATGAATTTATAATAGTATAATTTATGACTACTATCATAATTTCTCCTATTGGAAAAATGTAATTTATATGTGTTAGACATAAATGAGCTTTTTGTGAATGTTTCAAGTTTATTTTTTAGTATGTACATGTATTAAAATTACATAGTTCTATATCTTAAATTTTGAAATTTGTAGTACACATAGTTTAGTTGAATGATGTATGCATGCATTATGCATCGTATTTTTTATTTTAAATGTATGTACATCTTAAATTTTGAAATTTGTATGCACATGCTCAAGTTGAATCAATCTATGTATGTGTATGTACATGTATGCACATCCTATTTAAAAAAAATTGCATGTACGTTTAAAATTTAACTATTTCTTGTAATTTTGTAAGTTTGTATGTTAACCTTTGTATAATTAATGCAAGTGAACACTTATATAGATATCATGGATAATTTAACATTGATGATATCATTAATCCACCACCTCAACAACCTCCACCTCCACGCCCTCCACCTCCACCCCTCCACCACCCCTCCACCCCCTCTACCTCATATCCCACCTCCACCACCTGTTGGATTAGATGAGGCTCGCTTGCGAGCATGTATCAATGAAAATGTTGTATCCATTTAAAACCAAATCAATGCTATACAAAATGAAGCATTGATTCCACCACATGTGAGGTGTTTTGCATCTACGATGCAAAATGTTGTCGATGCCATTAGGTCTATTGATTCTGACTTAGATAGGAATCGATGACATAGGGAGGAGAAGAGATGATTTTATGGAGATGGTCTCTCATATAAACAAATTTTAGACCTAAAAATAATAAAATCCCATCTAACACATTATTTTATCGACCCTAATACTCACCAGCCCATTCTTGTAACTAAATCTAGAATATCCATGAGGTGGTGTATACATCCATAGATGAGTGCACATTTTTGGGATCGATGGTGGATGGTATTTGAAAATCCACCACATGCTAATCTGGAGGTCCTATTATATTTTTTGAGGAAACTATATGTAGAGCTTGTTTTGGGGAAAAGCCCAATTATTTTGATTTTAAATTATTTCAAGGTGTTGGTGGCGGCATGCCACAATAGAGGTTAGGGGAAAGGGTTGATCCCTAATGCCCCATGCATGTGTAACCCCTTGTTTCTCCTCTTGGTCCTACCATTCCCGCACCTATGTATCAACATGCAATGATATCCACATTAGGATCCTCGAGTACGCTCACAGGAGACCTTGATTAGCATGCTTCTACGATAGCTTTTAGGGAGCCTAGAGACCGCAATGATAGAGGAGCATTTTATGGAGTTGGTCCTAGTACCACTCCATGAATGTTGACACCACATGTATGTATTAGTTACCATTAGCTATGCTATGGACCTAATCAAGCCAAACCCAGTTTGGGTGGATGTGAAGATTCTGGTGGATCATCTGGCCACCTCAGTTCATTCGTATAATTTATTATTGTAGAGCATCACCCTAAGGACAATGCGACATAGGAATAAATATGCATCTACATGTTGAATTTATAAGAATTTTAATGAACATTATATCAAAAAAAATGTACAATACATTTTAAGAATCAAACTATTTGATGTAGATGACACTAATGATAGGGCAATCATCTACACCTCGAGTATATATGTCAACACCAGTCAAAGTCGGAAACCCTTATGGGGTATTTTGATTTCAATTTTTTAAATTATATATGAAATCATTTTTTAACTTGAATTTTGAATTTATAATTCAATCATGAACATATGTTTTGAATATTTATGTTGGTTCAAAGGACTCAATCGAATTCCATGTCAATTCCTCCCGAGGGGTTGTTGAGTGCTCATCCACTATTGAGTGTCTTAGATCAAGGGAAGGTACATTTATATTGTAAATTAGGTACATTTATATTGTAAATTATTTAACTTACATTATTATAGCTTTATAATTATGAAATTTTTTAATTCACTATATATCAAATGTGCATGTACACTTGTAAATATTCTAAGCATTAAATGTCTATATGTATGTCTAGGTTGACACAACAATGAGAATGGGGATCAAACAAACATTAGATGTGGTGGCTAGTCATGAGGCATCTAAATTTTAGGTTGTTTAAAAAAGTTTCTACACAAAATGTGCAAACTTGAATATATATTTTAACTTAATTCAAGTATACATGCTTTAAATTTGACTTTGCAGGACTTTTTTAATGCCATTTTCTGCCCTGACTCAGTCATAGTTACACCTCAAGGAGGACATGTAGAGAAGCCGGATGTCATGTTAATTTAAAATTTTGATTAAGAAAAAAAAGTCCTCTTGACCTCATGTTCCACCAAAAAATAAAATTATAAGCTATCAAAACAAATAATAGCATTCAACAAAAATACTACATCCTTCTTCCTCTACATCCACCCTGTCTTCTAGTACTGTATGTTGGAATGGGAGTCACATCCTCTATCAAAAGAGATGACTAAGTTAATCTACAAGTTTCCATGTAATTGACATCATCCTAAACCAAATGATTTCAAAATACAAATTGAATAATAGCAAACATCTTCACCTATGGACGTCTTAAGGGGATGAAAATATTTAAAGTACATGTCTCATATTTAATTACAATTGATATAATTAACTTAGAATTTAGGATGACTCATCATAAAAATCACATTCTATACAATTTAAATAGTGTCAATGTTTATTTAATTCATGTCATAATAGGATGTCTTAATGGGTCCTAATAGGATGTCTTAAGGGGTCCTAATACAACATCTTAAGGGGATCAAAGAAGAGTATAATTAAGTATAAATATTAAGTGATATAAACAAGTATTAGACTTTAGGGTGACTCATCATAACAAATGATATAATTAAGTATAATATTTAGGGTATGTCCTAATACAATGCCTTAAGGGGATGTCTTAAGGGGTCCTAATACGATGTCTTAAGGGGATCAAAGAAGTTGTAAAAAATTGTTGAAGTTGCTCAAGGCAACCAAATTTTACAGTAACATACATGTTGTTTAGTGATTATACAATCAAATTTAAAGTTTCAAAGTAGGGTGACTCATCATAACAAATGATATAATTAAGTATAATATTTAGGATGTGTCCTAATAAGACATCTTAAGGGGATGGAATACTTCAAAGCACATGTCTCATATTTAGTCGTAATTGATATAATTGATTTAACAATAATATACATGATATTTAGTGATTTTACAATTTAATTTAAAGTTTCAAAGTAGGAAAACATGCACATTTAACAAACAAAATATATAGAATATTGATTTTGATACATAAAAGTATAGAGTATAAATGTGTATGTACATGTATTTGTAATTTGTACAAAATGTTTAATTGTGTAAGTATGTATGCACATATATGTCAACTCAAAAAAATGTTTACAAAATTTGGCTATGCCATCTCAAGAACATCTGAAACTTGTGCCCAAAATGTAGTAGGTCTTCATGCCACCTGATATCAAAATGACACAAGCAATATCAATGAAATCATCAAAACACACATTTTAATTTATATAAAACTATCTATATGTACACAACTCAAGTACTTGTATTTAAAAGTATTCCACACATGTGTGTAGGTTGAATCTGCATCCTCTCCTTTTTGTTTCAAAGTATGAGATCAATGTGATGATGGCTTAAGGATACCAAAAAGGATAATAAATCAATTTTAACTATTAATGTACAAGCAATATCAATACATAATCAAAACATGAATTTAAATATAATTTAACCAATAAGTACCTATTTTTATCAAGTATTCCATGTTGTCTAGGTTGAATTTGCATGGACTCTCCTTTTTGTCTCAAAGTATGTGATGAATTTGTGATGATGGATTAAGGATCTATAAAAGGACAATTTAAATTAATTTCAACTAATAACACACTTGAGCAATATCAAAACATGTATTTAATCTATTTAAAAGGACAATATAAAACTAAAACTAGATTTACCTGTAGTTACTTGTTCCATTGTACCATTTGCATCCTCTCTTTTTTGCAATTCATCTATGATTGTCTCATGCTCTACCATAGAACTTGTCCATAGCTCTTTACTTGTAGGTCTTCCATGATATCGATGTAGTTTTATATTTGTTTCCACCACCAAATGTGAGTAGTGTATAATCTTCTTATGTGTTTCATAATCTTCAAATGCAGACAAACTATTCTTCCTTATCAGTTATTTTCATAGCCAAGTGACAACAACCGCCACTGATCCTATTGGATAACATGATAGCCATCATCAAAGAAGTTCTCAAAATTTTCTTAAGGGGATCAAAGAAGTTCTAAAAATTTGCTTAAGGGGATCAAAATATTGTTATCAAAATTTTCTTAAGGGGATGTGTTAAGTGGATCACCGTACCTATTGGATAATGATAGCCATAATCATCTTCTCAAGGTGCTATTAACTTATGTTTAGTCTCCATGCAATGAGCCAACCAATATTTCATTTCCTCTTCATTCCCCTCAAGTGCAACAACAACATACACATATCCTGCAAACAAAATTTGATTTAATAACTTGCACGTGTCCTTATAATTTGACCAATATACATACATCCATTCATATGTATATAAACAAAAAATTTAGTATTACAAATAACTTAATAAAGTGAAATAAAATGAAATAAATTGAATTAAATTACCTTCTTGTACAAGGTCTGAAACATGGTCATAGTATTCAGATGCAAATACTTGATCATTGTCTTCAATTTTTGTTTCAAATTGATCATGTACTTGTACAGGTGTCAACGATCTTTGCTTCCACTCTTCAACCCATTCTATATTTTCACATGCTTCCCAATCTCTTGAGATAAAAAAATGACAAAAACATGCAACCTCCCTTGTCCAAATAATCCATGTGCTTACATTCAAACTCTTAAATGAATGCCATTTATTAGATCTACTAATTGTCTCATAGTCAAGTCTAGGTAGAATGTTCTCTTCTTCAACCAACCAAAAGAATCGACAAATTGTAGAGTACTCACTCGAACTAGGTGTAGATAATATTGTATTGCACCAATCCACAATCCCACGTGTATCTTTAAATTTTACTGCATCCTCAAATTTTAATTGTTCTCTAGCAAGAATTCTTTTAACACACACACCAACTCCATCATGTTCTCCTTTACCATGCCTAGCTTAAAAAAAATCCACATATGTTGGACATTAAGTTCCTTGTGAGCCCTACATAACCAATAGAACATTCAAGCATTCTTGAACTACCCCATACAATTATCTGACCATATGAGGTGTTCTATCATATGGATTCCTCTTTCTCTTAAATATCTATAAAATATATTGAAACAATATTGAATAAACTTTGATGAGTGTAACCGGTTGTCACTCAAATAAAAATGATACTCCCTCAAAATTTTTCTATCATCCTCTGTTCTTTCATTTGGATGTCTATAAACAATATGGACAAACATAGCCACTTGCATTAAATTATAATACTGTGATTGAATTTCCTCTTGCGGTGCTAGAGTATAGTTTTACGCAAAATCAACCACTGATAGTATAGTACCAACTGGAAATGTGTTTCTACATGCGTGGAATTTTCCATCAAGCCATCGAGCATGTTGAGAGTGTATGAAATATTTTGGTACAATCTTATTCTTAAATTCTAGTATGAATGCATGTACACTAACTTTTTCTGTAACTAAATCACAACACTTTCCAATTTTTCCATCTTTTAAAGAATAGTCAGCATTCTTAAATCTTTTAACATCTACTAATTGTTGTCCAAAATCATTATCAACACTTTCATGCATACAAACTCTTACTTTAACGAAAGATTTCCACAACTAGTGCATTGTCCAAAAATACAAGAACTTAAATAAAACAATTTACCATTAGATCTTTCACAATTTTTTTTTGATATAAACTCCTTTATTGTTTCAAGTGGCATATTAATACCACATTCCTGCATAATCATGTTAGTATGCAAAGTACAACATATATATTGAAAAACATCATAAAAATAATGAAATTGAACATGCATTTTACAAGAACAAGATATTCGCTGCTTATTAATTTTTACATACCGGGGTTTACATTTTTCTAAAGACCTTTGACTTATTTTAATATTACTAGGTAACACTAGATCACCACAAAAATTTCTATAAAATTTAGTTTGTGTTGTATCTAATAGGTGTTTTGGATGAGGATCGCGAACTTTGGACCCCACTCTTAGTTTTAAAACATCTCTAGCATTAGATAATACCATAGTATTATCATGCCAATATTTTTCAATCAAATATTTGATTTGAACATTAAATTTCATGTCAGACCTTGGGAGTCGACAAATAAAACTCTAACATTGGTTAATTGGATCATTTTCTATACTTTCTCTTCTTTTTTCCGCTCTTAGCAATGTTTTAGGATGTATTTGTAGAACTTCACAAATATTGCTTACCATTATTTTATTCAAAGTTTCTTTATTAACTATAGTAGTTGTTATAACTCTTCTTATTGCATTTTATCTTTAGATCGACTATTTTTTCCAATAGATTGAATGGTACTAACAATAGTGTACATAACATGTTTTAATGATTAATCTTTTCTTCTTGGTTTAACAAAAAAGCCTAACTTTTTCATTACTTTTCTCATTTTTTGCATTCTCATCAATTGCATCATTAATTGACATTGAAATGCAAGTTTTTAATGATAAAATAAATTTTTGTAAAATCTATTGGCATGTGTTCTTATTTGTCTCCAAGAAATATTACCTGGAAGATTATCCAAAACAACACTTTCAATTTCAAAAAACATATTTTCATTTTCAACATCACATCCTGGATTTTCATGTTCATTTTCATTTTCAACTTCAAAATGATTTTCATTTTCATCAACAAAATGGTTTTCATTTTCATTTTCATCAACAAGACGGTTTTTGTTTTCATTTTCAATAAAAAGGATCATTCTCATTTTCATTTTCAACAAAATATTTTTCATTTTCATTTTCTAATTTATTTTCAACAAATTGTATAAATTTTTCTTCTCTCCGAATATTATCAATGTCAACATCGTTAAGTCCAACATCTTGTAAAACTTCTACAATTTTTTTTTCCATTTCACTAAAATGTCGATTTGAAGACATACCTAGATTTGTGCCTATTGAAACATTCTCCATAGCATTGAAAGAGGTATTTGAAGACATACTAGGACTTGTTTGTATAATCTTATTATTTTCCAAATTGACTTCTTGCAAATTAGCGTCGTCTACAACCATGGTCTCCTCAATGTTTTTATCTTCAATAGTTGTGGAATTGGATGCTTCAACATTATTCATTGATCGAATCCTCATTCTTTTCTCTTTTCCTTTTTGCTTCTATCTCTTTCCTTGCTTCAATTACTTCAGGAGTCAATGCCTTCCTATCTTTCCTCTTATTACGAGCTTGTAAACCCATGATTATAAAATTCTCAAGTGCAAATGAATGTCACTAGTGAAAGTCTTCCTCTTTTGTTCCTCCAAACGAGTATAAAACTAACACAATTCCACTTAAAAAAATATTTACATGATGCCTCCTTTCAAAAATTCAATCCAAATTGCAAGTTGAAGACCTATAAAGACAAAACTTGATAGAAACTAGCTCAATTTTTTGCAGTCAGCCTTATATGTGAAGTTGTAGAATTCATAGTAAAAGTTTGCCAGTAAAATTAAAAAAAACAATAAAAACAGAAACAAGATCTCGTTTATAGAATGGGATCCCATTTAATAAAATGGGATCTCGTTTATAAAATGGGACCCTATTTCTATGTCAACGGTTTGAACATTAAATATTAGGAAATAGGATCTTGTTTCTAAAAAATTGAATTTGTGCTTGGGTTGTGGTTAGGTTTTTGGCTTGTTTTTTGGTTTGGGAAAAGCCTTGGGGATCCGAAACTAGGCCTTGGACCTGGTTTGACTTTCAAGTTGAAGGTCTTGACAATGTCACATAAAAATAGTGACTTTGGACATATGTCTGAAGACTATTTTTGTAATTTTTTTTGACGAAATTAAAACCCATTATAGATGAGATAGTGTAGTATCCAAATATGTAATTTTTTTTACAATTGGATTAGTTTTTCTATTTTTCAATTAATTTATGATGAAACTGGTCCATAAACTTGAAATATCAGGGTTTTTTTTACTATTTTAATAACTTTTATTTTTTTTTTGTAAAACGAATTGCACGAAAATGTACTTAAAATAATTCTTTTCAATTTAAAAAAAAATTCAAAAAATGATAGGTTTAGGTCATCTTATGTGTGACATACACAATGATTTTTCAAAATGACAAATATGGCTAGTAAAAATTTAACAAAAAAAAAAAAATCAATAAAAAATTACAACAAAATAAAAGAAAATGTGATTCAGTGAATTACAAATATTTTCCCAAAAGGATTTAGAAAAATACGATAATTTAGATCAAAATATGTATGATGTACACGTGCATGGTATGGTAAAAAAAAAGTGACTTTTAAACAATGGTTTTTAGAAACGCCTATTGAAAATCAATTTGTAGCATCTGGGTATTGAAATAAATTACATATTTGGAAACTAGACTCTGAGTACTACATTTTATGATTAGCAACTTTTTCCAAGATTCCATCTCTAAGTGCTTCAAATTTTAAGGTCAAATGTGTCAAATTCTGAAAATCAGGGAAAACAATTCCACTTTTTGGCCAAAAAGTGGACTCAACTTCTTGCCAACACCCATTAATCTAACCTTAAGCCTTTTTTCCATTTATTTTCTCTAAGCCTATTAATTTATTAATCCTAGATTAATTAATTAATTATCCTTATTCTAATCCTCACTTAATCCTTTCCCTATTTTAAAATTCCATCACCTGTCGTGTCACCTCATTTTCATATGCATGACTACGCATTCACCCAATAATTCCTCATCTTTTCCTCATTAAATCCGCTAGGGACAAATGCCACCTTTTTAGTTGACTTTTATGGGGCAATTTCTCAACTATCAATAAAATCTAATTTTAGATTCCACCTCCCTAGAGATGAGCAAAAAGTCAAAGATTTGCCTCTTTTGGGAATCTTTTCATAATCTTCCATAATCTTATCCAATCACCTTCATTTAGCCTCCATTCTCCATTAGCCCTCACATGACACTTGTTCTCTCCCCTTTGCTTGAGATCATCTCTCAACATGAGGCCTTGATCTTGTGGCAAGATCTCAACCCTTCATCCATTAGATCCTCTTTCTATAAATAAAAGCCTTCACCCTTCACTATGATAAAGTCTATTGTAACTTCATGCTGCCACTTTGCTTCCATAATCTCTATTATGACTAGGTTATGCTGAAATATTTCTAGAGAAATCCACATCTCTATTCACTTAGATCATATCAATAGGCTTAGGGTGCATCCTATTTAGTTCAATCACAGAGTTTGAAGGTGTATGAGGTAAAGATTTGTGTTTAATACATTCATCTTGCTTTATTTTACTTCATTATATTTTCATATCCTCATTTTGGCACACTTGGTGGGACCCACATCCCTATTTTAAACTTTTTGTTTGAGTGTTCATTGAGTTATGAGTTGTAGGTTTGGATTCGACATTCAACTCTATGTTTCAATGCTTCTACAACGACATGCCACACTTGTGTTATGAGTTTTGGTGCCTATGTTACGTCCCACAACACTTTTGCAATGACTTCCTACACTTATGATTCAAATTTCAACACTTGTATTCTAAGAAATTGCACTTCTATTCTACTTAAGTTTTTAGGGATTTATAGTGATAACCCTTGATTGTTTTTTGTTGTTTTTGGTATTTCTCCTAATCCTATGCTTGCAGGTTACTTAATTTGTTATTGCAGGTTTTAGGGTTCTTGTTTTTGGTGCTCTTTAGATTCACATGTTGTTTTAAGGTTTAAAGTTCTATTGCTAACCCTTGGTGTTTTTGTGCATGTTTGGATATTTTAGTAATAAGTTTTATAGGTTTCTTTAATCTATTATGTTGCATGTTATGTGTTGGGAATCCTAGGGCTTTGTAATAGGTTTTCATAATCTAAGGTCTCATAGGCTTATTTCCTTCTTAGGGTTTTAGGGGATTTAGTATTTCTAATTTTATTGATTGCTAGGTATTTTAGAGCTTCCTAACACTTTTTTTTAAGGGTTTCTATCTGTATTTGACAAGAATTAGGATTAATTTTAGTTTTTATTCCTCAAATTTAAGTCTTTTTGCAGATCTACACCTGTGCAAATACTTTCAACGCCTGTGTGGCGACTTGTTGTGCCTCTATGCAGTCTTTAGGTACCTTTGTGCCTATGTAGAGAATTTTTGTGCTTGTGTAACCTTTTAGTGTGACTTTGTTCAATAGAACCACACTTCTATTTAGGTATAACTTCAAGTTATTTTCTATCATTGTGCACTTTTATTATTTAGTTGTACTTTTGTTTAAACTTTTGGCACCTCTATTTCACACAGTTGCACTTTTGTTACAACCTATTTTATTTTTGAGTTTTTTCTATTTTGAGCTAACCTTTTGGACTAGCTTTAGTGGTGCAACTGGTTTATGCCTGTCAAAAATAAAAAACCTGAGACTACTAACCCATGGTTTTGAAGATTCATTTGTCCAAGAATTTTTATTTCCCACTAATTTAGGAACTAAAGTTAGACTAGTTGGTTAAAGAACCTTTGTTTCTTTTTTTTGAGGAGTGTGTAGACGTATGCTCTCCCCTTGCACCTAGTGCAATCTTGGGGATAAAAAATTTCAAATTTCCTTATTTTTGTTTTAGATTAGATCCTAGGACTTTGCTAGTTTTTTGTGTATTCTCTCCCCTCACACCTAGTGTGATCTTGGGGATAAGAAACAATTGGCATTGTCCTTCACTTTATGATGCTTGATTGGGGATTTCATCACCACAAGGGACATCCTCATTCATGTGTTACTGACGGGGTATATAAAGGGGGGAGAATGAAATTTGTACCCCATTTTAGTTGCATCATGTTTAGTGAAGCCTTGATGTTTAGGTGATTCCAGTATAAGAGGTACAGGGTTGGTCCAAGATTTCTCATCTAAAGTTCTTGATCCATGCTTATGATGGACTAAGTTTCATAGTTGTACCTCACACACCCTTTTGGTATTTGGAGGACTCCTTAGAGAGCTTGTGTAGCCTAGAATAAGACCATTCAATCATTTCCTAGTGTAGTGTATGGTACAATATCATGCTCAAAGCTACTCACCATGTATTTACCTGAGTAGAGGTATAAAATCCTTGGGCAAGGTCTCATGACCTCCAAGGAAAGGGAAAAGGTGAGCCCTTGTGCTATTGGATCCCTAGCTACTAAATCTTGAAAGATACGTTTTTAGCACTAATCTCGAGGTATTAGCCTTTGGTTGGTGGGCCTACACTAAGTATACACTCCCACTTGACTAATTTTTAAGTTTTTTCTAATATGCTTGATGTGTATTCATGTGAGAAACTAGTAAAAGCCATTCAACCTTTATCACCTAAAGTCTTTTCAACCAATGTATTTTTTTGTGTGTGTATCTCTTTCCAAAATCAATTAATCACATGTAGAGTATAGAATCATGCCTCTACCATACCTTTCTACACCTACATTTCTCCTTGTTGCACCTTTTCTCTATCACACTATACCTACATTGCTCCTTGTTGTGCCTATGCTCTACCAAACTACACATGTGTTGCTCTATGTTGCACTTACATTATAACTTGTAGTACCTACATTTCATTTATCCATAACCTACCATTACCATATCTTATTAAAAAAATTAGACTTTGTAGTTCTAAAAATAGTCCTAAACTATCCATTTTAATAAGGTGAAGTGTGTGTGATGTGAAATATGTGAAAGTGATCGCGTGTTGATCCGAGTGTGAGCCTTAATGCTTATGATTTCCTAATGCAATGAGCAAAAGGTGTCTACATTTCAATCTATTTGATGTTTTGTTTGTACTTTAGTGGAACTGTACCTTCGACATATGAGATGCATTGTTAGCAATTCAAATTGGTAGTGAGCCACCCCTTCTTTCTTCTTTCTTTCGAACAGTGAGTCCTTTGGCAATGAGCCACCAACAATGATCCTTTCTTTAAATTTTTGGGCAGTGATCCATATTGTATTTAGTGTTTCAATTCATATATTAGTGAGCTAATCCTCACTCTGGCTTTTCCCTTCTTGGGTTTTCCATGTAATATGGTGTTCTTATGTGTTTTATGGGTTTGCATTACTCCTTTACATGTTTACATTTTGTTAATGCATGTTAAGGGTTTAATGGTGAATAAGGGTTTAAGAACTAATGTAGATATGCAATTTAATGAGGGTTTATGATGTTTTGAAAGCATACAACTAGTTCAATCTCCCCTCTTAGTTGTCCTGTGCATCTAACAATTGGTATCAGAGTTGTGGTTCCCAGGAAGAAGCTTAACTACTTGAGGTAGATCCAAATGGCATAGGGGAAAGGTGTCAAAATTCCCTTGTTCGATTGAACAAATTGTACCTACTGTAAATCTAGGATGGAGTACTTCTTAGTCTCCCTTGGATTTGGTGTTTGGAAGTCTGTTGAAATAGGTTATACTATGCCTACAAATAGACCATCAACTAATGATGAGATCAAGTCATATGAGAACAATGGAAAAAAGAGGAATGCAATCTTGAGTGGTCTTACTAATTCAAAACTTATGAAGCTTATAAGCTACAAGTTTGCAAAATATGTCTAGAAAAAGCTGGAAGCAATCTATGAAGGAGACGACAAGGTCAAACAAGAAAAGATACAGATCTACAAAGCCAAATTTGAAACCCTAAGGATGTCTAAAGATGAAGATATTTCTTCCTACATGCTTAAAGTTGATGAAGTTGTTAATGCCATCAATGGTCTTGGTGGAAAGTTGGATGAAAGTGAAGTTGTGAAAAAGGTATTAAGAACTATGCCTAAATCTTATAGTCATAAAGTTTCTGCTATTGAGGAAGCTCATAATTTGGATCATTATTCTAGAGATAAGATGTTTGGTGCTTTAACTTCTTTTGAAATGAGAGAGTTTGGTCAAGATACTACAAACAAAGAAACTAATTTTAAAGTTTGCAAAGTGGAAAAGGATGATGGATCAGATCTAGATGATCTTGATGAGATGGAAGAAAACTTTGTGAGGAGATCGAAAAAGGGTACTGGAAAATATAGAGGTAAGCTACCTTTCAAATGTTTCAATTGTGGAAAGATAGGTCATTATGCATCTAAGTGTACAATCAAAGTTACTAATGACAAAAAAGGGATCATAAGGGTAAATTTTTCAAGAAGAGTTATTATGTTGAAAAGGACATTGGTGTTTCTGATGATGAAGAATTATATTATTAGAATGAAGAAAGTGATGAATGTTTGTTCATGGCTCTAAACGTTGGAACTAATTCTACTAATCTTTAAAGATGTGTGAAGGAAAGTGCTTCAGAAACATATCATAGCATTAAAGGAATTATGTTAACTAATTTTCATACTAGAGAGGAGAAGAATTACTGAATCATTGATAGTGGATGCTTAAATCATATGACAGGTTATAAGAGTAAGTTTGTTAAGCTTGAAAATTATGATGGTGGTCTTGTTAAGTTTGGTGATGATACATCTGGTAAGATCTATGGAAAAGGTTCAATTAGTTTTGATGGAAAGCATAATACATATGTTCTTTATGTCAAGTGTCTCTGACATAATCTTCTAAGTGTAGGAAAAATGTGTAGCAAAGGATATAATCTTGTATTTTAGAATGGTGGTTGTGAAATTAGAAAAGGAAGCTTTGGTATTCTGGTTATTGTTGGAACAAGGACATGAGGTAATGTAAATAAATTCAAAGGTAGTGGTGCAAAGTGATTTATATATGAAAATAATGAAAGTTGGATATGGAATAGAAGAATGGGTCACATCAATTTTGATAGCCTAGCAAGGATAAGGTCTACTGATGCTGTGAGAGATTTTCCAAAAATTATAAAGCCTATCAATGTAATTTGTAAAGAATGTCAAGTTGGAAAGCAAACAAAGGAAATATTAAAGATAAAAGAATATTATACCATAGGTCCCTTGGATTTAGTGCATATAGATCTATATGGAACTACTAGAATTAGAATTAGGTTGTTCCATTTATCAATGTAAACTTTAATAAAGTTGCCCCAAATTATTTCCTGTGCACTTACTTTGCCAATATTTTAAACCAATATATACTTGCCCCAAATCCATCATTGCATAAATGCCATCGCGGATTTTATTATGAAAAACCTTTCAGAAATAGCGATGAGGGATGGATTCAACATCCATCGCTCATCGCTGATTTGAACTCAACACCTCCTGTGAAAAGAGAGATGTGCGATGGAGCATTCCCTGAATGATTTTTTATAAGGTTTGAAGTTGCCTCAAACTCATACAATGCAAACCATTGGGCATCACTGATTTGAATTAGCTCAATCATTTTCAAATGGAGATGGGCGATGGAGTTTTCCCATGAAGCTGTGACAACCATGTTTGAGCCAATCAAAAGCAAGAATTAAACTTGCTTATCCTCCAAAACATTTGAAATGTATTTTATATTTTCCTTAAATGCATTTTTGCATTTTCCCAATATTTAAAATATTTAAAATATTAATATTTGAAAACATTAGAAAATGGGCAAATTTTAATTACGCTTGCGACCCAAACAGAGAAATTTCACTGTGCACAAACGGTGACCCCTGAAGTCGAGATTTTTTGTGTGCAGCCATAATCAATTATTTAGAGAGAACCCATTTCCTCAAACTTCACCCAACCATAAACAATCAGGTACCTCATTTGTAAACTGGCCCTAGGACGTGTTCGCCACACTAGAAATGCATTAAAATAACACATTATATGACCTTCATTTTTGATGAAAATGGAGCTGTAGAGGTTTTAGACAAAAAAAAGAAATGGGTTCTCCTTAGATTTTGAAAATTTGAATTTTTTTGGGACACCATTTTTGGCCATGTCACGATCAGAAAGCAATTAAATAACCCATTAGAACTTATCCTAGAGGCACAAAATTGAACATGCATGTAGAAATTCGACCCAATAATGCAATGCAAAAGAAAATTTGGCAAAAGAGATCACGAGGTGAAAGTTATTCAATGTCAAAATTGCTTAGTCAGACATTTCTGCAACTGCACATGTTTAACACCAATCAGGGCTCTCAAAGTCACCACTTTGAAAAAATATCAAAACAACTTCTAGGGGGTAGCCACTAGAAACATAATCTCATCTAGGTACATTGAGTATGTGTGCAAAAGGGATTTATTCTTCATGAGATATTAGGGATCAAAGTTGACCACCTTGAAACATTGTCAGAAATGTAGATGTAAAATTGAACAAACTGCATTTGCTTTTGATCTCAAAAAAATAGAAAATCTGATCCCGAGACTCTGAAATCAGACAGGGGAGTACATGAATGTAAGGATAATGGAGAGAAACAATCCATTTGGCATGAAAATCAACTGGCTCCAAATTGTGACCCTCCAAAATAGGTCACTTGGGCAGATTTTGTAGGTGCACTTTTGAGTGTGCAAAGGAAATTTTTTCAATATGGACACTTCAAATTTGAAAATTTGAAGGTTCCAACAATGCATCTTTTTGGGGACGTTTGTTCCTCAATGAACAGAGCGAGAATTCAGAATCCTCTGGAAGAGCAAACCAAGTGCCAAAATAATTGGGCAATAGAGTCTTTATTTTTTCAACTTTTTAACCTCATTTGGCGGCCCTAGGCCACCGAATGGAAAAGCGAAGCCAGTTCTTACCTTTTTCAAATACCAATTTATTAAAAAGGCTGATCCCCTTTAATCCATATCTACCTTTGTCATACCACATCAATATGAATGACTATATTTTTGCAAACACAAGTGTCAGACTGCCTTTGTATTTAGCTTTACTATCACATGGCAACCAAATGACATAGGCTGCATCACTACCACTCATTTCATTTTTTGATTTTGTGGCAAGTGAAAAAATGTGAGGATGATGATCAAGACTATGCGAAGACACAATCTCATCACATTCACTAATCCCCTCATAATGATCAGGCTTAGAGAAGACATCATGCCTCAAAAAAATGTGCAATCCTTTTGTGTGTCAAGCAAATAGTGCTCACAAATTTGTAACTCATTCAACTGAATTACATCACATGTGATTATGTCATCATCCCAACAACATAGCTTAATCACATTATTACATGCCTCAATATACTGAAAACAAGATTCACCAACACTCATAATACCTTCATCCACATTCAAATCATAGCATTATGAAGAAATGCCAACATCCCAAACAATGTTTCCTACTTTAAGCTCATAGACAAGATTGTCAACACTCGTTATATTATCACAAAAAGATGCCTCAAGTGCATGTTCATATGACTCAGAATCTTCGTTTGCAACAAATTCATCATAGCAAGTGTTCAAAACACATTCACTATTGCAAAGAGTATCATATTCAACATTACCTCCTGTTGCTCCAACTTGAAAATCTGAAGAATACTGCTCATGAGAAAAACTATGAGTTGTAGATCCAAAAAAGAGGTTTGCATATGCATCCATGTGACTGACACAATCACATTCTTCAAGTGAAAACTCATCATAAAGAGCATCATTAGTAGTACTAACATTTATCTCTACATTTCCACTATCAAGTACAACTTCAATGCCGATCTCATGTAAACATTCAGGGATAACTTCAAAGGTAGCAACATAAGTAGAAGAAGGTAAAGCATCAAACAAAAGAGGAGTTCACTATTCATTATGACCAACATATGCATGCTCTTCATAACCAACTGCTTGAACTGATTCATCCATTGAATCTCTTGCATACATATCTCCTTCCTTGTTCACACTACTGCAAAAATCAACAAAGCTACGTTCTTCGTTGTCAAACTGAAAACCATTAATGGTTTCTTCATTACAACTACTTGTGGATGATCTTGCTAACTGAAATTCATTGCATACCTTATCATTTGCAGCTAATATATTGACATTCTCAAAAGCATTTATCAAATCAGCAGGCTCCTTTGTCTCATCATGAATGCTTGCATCAATGCTACACTCGCTTGTAGAATTGGCTTTACCAATTGTACCATTGCATTGCTCATCAAACATGTCTTCTTCAAACAAGATATTCAGTTCATATCCATCATCTTGTTCTTGTGAGCTTTCAAAAGTATTGTCACCATTTTCCTTGTTGGAACACTTTCCACTTGAAGAGATTAATTCTACCTCTTCCTCGTGAGAGGAATCAGAGTCACTAGGGCTGCAAATAGAATTGTAATATTTCTAATCATTTGGACAAGAATGCTTTTCTGTTGGTTGCAAACTTCCATCTACAACACCATTGTTCTCATCATGAAGACATGAAACTTCAGAACCAACGTAATCTTCAACTGTCTATTGAAAGTCCATAGATGAGAAAATACTTTCATTATCAGTTGCATTATTGCAGCCCTCTTTGATACAAAAAATGGCTCTCTATTTCTATATTTTTAGAGCAAATAGAAGAGATTTCAAATGTTTCATCTATCTCTTCATGACCATTATGGCTGCAATCTTCATTTGGGTACATTTCTTCTATATGTTGTTAAAAAACAACTTCCTCATCACCTAATGATGCATCATTCTTGTCTTCCACTATACCATCTAGATCTATGTGATTAAGTCTTGAAAAAGTACCATCACACAAGCTGTTTAGGAGATTAGTTCCATACTTCTCTATCATTTCTTCAATTAATGATAGCCATTGATATAAACATTTAAGACTAGGGGGTTTCAAGTGAGCTGGCATAGTACTCAAACTTGGCTCACAATTCTCATGAAAATCATAGATGGATTCATCCTCAAACCTTTCTATATTACAAGATGCATCAATAGGTGACATAAGTTAAACCTCATTTTCAATTTTCTCTTCATATCTTCTTGGGTATGTAGATTTCTTTCTTCAGACAAGCAGTCATCATTCACTTCACCAAACTCACCCATGAACAATTTCTCAAGATCTTGCCATGAGCATATAGAAAACCAATATTCAACAATATCTTCTAAAGTTCTTACAAAAAACTTCATGACAACATCTTCCTCTACTATTTGACAGTTTTCCATTACATCAAGAAAACCTTGTACATGTTGTGATATTGATTCTTCAAAACCTCTTCTAAACTTAGGCAAATATTCATTAATTTTTCTTCGGACAGAATGTTGGTAACCCTAAATTTTACTAAAATCCAAAGGGTCATATCTCTCACTAGTGAACACTTTCCTTTGAGGACATGGGTATGTTCTAGGCATGATATTACAACTTGTAGAGGGAGAACTACGACAACAATACATATTTGCAAATAAATTTATTCCCTCTACAACTAGTTTCTTCTCAATATCCCTTTTTAGAATATCCTACTTTCTCATTTCCCTTTCTACTAGTATCTTGAAATACTGAATAAGAGAAAGTATTAACTAGAACTTTTTGTTGAAAACCTTCATACATAGATATTACAATAGAAAAATAACTGAGAACTGCTACAACCAACTCTTCTGATGATGTAGAAACTTATGTAGAGTCGCCACCTCTTTGAAAGAGGAAAAGATCTTCAAGGAGCAGAAAGCTTCTTTCAAGATTTATGTATTTATGAGTTCTCTCCACCAACAAAGCACCATACTTCCAGAATACATTAGAAACATTGCAACAATATCCTTCAAGTATGCAGGTCCTTAGATCATTCTGACCCAAAACTTTAGATCAGCAAACTGATTGACTCTTTAAGGCAGGATGATTTATCGGATTTTCTCAAGTTCTCCCCAACGGAGTCGCCAATTTGTTAGTTCTCAAATCTGCTACGACTTGAATCCTAAAGGGATGCCAGGCCTTATGGTTAAATTCAAGGAGAGATTTGGCCAACAAACGTGAGAGTGAATAAAATACCCCTTTCTCCCCTGCACTTCAGGCTTTGTTAAACCTGGGAGGGTGATCCCAACAGTGTGCTTTCAGATACTTGTGTGCCAAAGTATCAAACACATAGTGAACAGATAAATCTCTTTTATATGCTTAACAGACACAATACCCTGAAGGTATGGATGAGCTTGATTGTAGTGTACACATTAAATATGAGAGCTATTATTCTTTGAATTCCACACACACCCACAACAAGACAAATAAGTAAATTTATTATAAATTGTGATTAGCTGTTGCATTAACCAACAAATGTAACATGAATAACACACTTAGATCAGTGCCTCATCCTTGGAACGAAGTCAACTCAAACACATACATAATCTGATAACAATTTTCACACCTGATAGTATATAAAGCTCTGAAATGTTGCATTACAGTATTTTAGCATTGTGTCTTAACCTTTACATCTTACTAGCATCCTAACACTCATCTTAATACAAATTTACAACCATATTCAAGCACCTACATTAATTCTTTGAATTAATAAACAAGAATAGAGTCACACATCTATCTGAAATTGATAAAGACAAATAAGACAACCTTGATTGTATTATTCATAATCTGTAAAACCAGTACATAGGAGAGTAAAATAATATCAAACTTGAAACATTCAACATTTTTTTGCCAATATTGCAATCAAAATTACATAGATATTAACATACCCAGACCCTAAAACTTGACTCTAAAATGCTTTGTATTCTCAAAAAAATGTTCTTTGTGACTAATTACAAAACAACTCTCTCCAAAAATGGAGCATAAATCAACACTTAAGGAAAAGATAAAAACCCTAAATGGTGATCTCCCAAAGACATCTGATACATTCAGGTTCATAGATTAGTAATTGCCTTTGCTTGCTGAAGAAGTTCCAATCTGCTCTTTGATTCATGCATGTTTCCTTTGCCCTACAACTGAAAATATTCCCTTATCAGAAAAACTCATCATTCTCTCCCTTCAGTCTTTTACCCACATTGAAAATGCCTTTACTTGCAAAAGACTTCACTCCCTTTGTTCATTTTTCATCTAGCTACGTGAAAATGGCGTTCTCTGTAAAAAATCATCTCCAACAAAAACACTTTGCATAATAAATAAAATATTCACTTTACAAAATTATTTTCCATGCCTTGTTTTCTTTTGCATTTTTACATATTTAAATGCCTAGCATAAAGTTTCTTACCTTTATTTTACCTGTGCTTTTACCTCTTTCATTACATTTAAAATTTTACATTTAAAATGAAGAGTTTTTTTAAAATTACACACTCAGGCAAATACAAATTTTACCCGTGCCTTTTAATTTTCCCACTTCACATTTAAAACTTTAAAAAATTTCAATTGGGCCCACCACATCTTCACTTCTCGGCATTCACCATCGCACTTTGTGAATTTATTTTGAAAAGCTAATATTGATTAGGTATACCCAATAGAAACTGAGCAATTTCTCCCATTGCGAATACAGTAAGAAGGAAATACAAATTAGAGATGTGCGATGGGGTGAAGGTAAGATCGCCCATCGCTGATTTGAGATGAGGAAAGAGGAAACAAATAGCAATTAGAGATATTCACTTTTGTTCACCTGAATCTTTTGTTCCTCACACACAACAACTTCTCTATTGATGGCATGAAGCAAATGTTTATAGTAATCAGTAGACAATTTTATCAACAACCAATATAATTTAGGAATTTAAATTTCCATCAATAAAACATTTTCTAATGTTTTGTTTATTCCCCAAAAATGAAAATTCAAAACAAAAAATTGTGAAATGCATCTATAGACAATTTTTTGGCTCACAGGCAACCAAAAATGCATAGGATATGGTCAAAATTCCTTCCCAGACATGGGAAAAGGTTGAGGTGTCCTTGTAGAGGTTGAGAGGACATTTTTCAGCTTGTACATGTGTTCAAAAATCTGCTCCAAGTCCAAAAACGTGATTGCATTATTCATTTGCAGCCATTAAAAACATTTTGAATTTCAGCATCCAAGCACAAGCCATCACTAATTGCAAGAGAAAATAAATCTAACAATAGAGATGGGTGATGGAACTTTCAACCATTGCATCATCGCTACTTCATTCCCAAAATTATGCCGTGAAATTGCGATGAGCAATGAACAAATTTTATAAAATTAGTAAAGTCCCATTTATCAATGTAAACTTTAATAAAGTTGCCCCAAATTATTTCCCATGCACTTACTTTGCCAATATTTTAAACCAATATATACTTGCCCCAAATCCATCATTATATAAAGGCCATCACATATTTGATTATGAAGAACTTTCAGAAATAGCGATGAGGGATGGACTCAACAACCATGGCTCATCGCTGATTTGAACTCACTCTTGTGAAAAGAGAGATGTGGGATGGAGCATTCCCTGAATGATTTTTTTATAAGGTTTGAAGTTTCCTAAAACTCATACAATGCAAACCATCGGGCATCGCTAATTTGAATCAGCTCAATCATTTTCAAATGGAGATGGGCGATGGAGTTTTCCCTCAAAGCTGTGAAAGCTGTGTTTGAGCCAATCAGAAGCAAGAATTAAACTTGCTTATCCTCCAAAACATTTGAAATGTATTTTATGTTTGCCCTAAATGCATTTTTGCATTTGCCCAATATTTCAAATATTAATATTTGAAAATATTAGAAAATGGGCAAATTTTAATTACGCCTGCGACCCAAACGAAGAAATTTCACTGCGCACATATGTTGACCCCTGAAGTGGAGATTTTTTGCGTGCGACATTAATCAATTATTTAGAGAAAACCCAGTTCCTCAAACTTCACCCAACCATAAAAAATCAAGTACCTCCTTTGTAAACTGGCCTTGGGACGTGTTCGCCACACTAGAAATGCATTAAAATAATGCATCATATGACCTTTGTTTTTGATGAAAATGAAGCAATAGCGGTTTTAGACCAAAAAAGGAAATGGGTTCTCCTTAGATTTTGAAAATTTGAAACTTTTTGGGACACTAGTTTTGGCCATGTCATGATTAGAAAGTAATTAAATAACCCATTAGAACTTATCCTAGAGGCACAAAATTGAATAGGCATGTAGAAATTTGACCCAATAATGCAATACAAAAGATGGTTTAGCAAAAGAGATCCCGAGGTGAAAGTTATTCAATGTCAAATTGCTCAGTCAAAGATTTCTGCAACTACACATGTTTAACACCAATCAGGGCTCTCAAAGTCACCACTTTGTAAAAATATGAAAAAAATTTCTAGGGGGAAACCAATGGAAACATAAGCTCATCTAGGTACATTGAGTATGTGTGCAAAAGACATTTGGTTCAGTCATTATTCTTCACAAGATATTAGGGATCAAAGTTGACCACCTTGAAACATTGTCAGAAATGCAGGTGTAAAATTGAACAAACTGCATTTGCTTTTGATCGCGAAAAAATAGCAAATATGATCTTGAGACATTGAAATTAGACAGGGGAGTACATGAATGTAAGGAGAATGGAGAGCAACAATCCATTTGGCATGAAAATCAACTAGCTCTGAATTGTGACTCTCCAAAATAGGTCACTTGGGTAGATTTTGTAGGTGCACTTCTGAGTGTGCAAAGGAAATTTTTTCAATATGGGCACTTCAAATTTGAAAATTTTAAGTTTCCAACAAATCCCATTGCATTGAAGAAGAAAAGGATGAAGAAAAAGGAAAATAGTTGAAAGTTGAAGAGGAAGAAGCTCCGAGAAAGAATACTAAAACTCCCAAGTATGTGTAAAAGTATTATTCAGAGGATCAGATCATTGGAGATAGGAGAAAAGGTATGTTAACAAGAAGAAAAGCTTCTATGAAAGAGGAACAACTAAAATTTTGTTTACTTTCTGAGATGGAACCAAAAAAAGTGATTGAGGCATGTAAAGATGAGAATTGGGTAAAAGCAATGAATAGTTAGAACAAATAGAGAAGAATTTGACTTGGGAATTGGTCCCAAGATCGACATAAAAGAATATGATTGGTACTAAGTGGGTATTCTAGAATAAGTTGAATGGAGATGGAAAAGTTATCAGAAACAAGGGTAGACTTGTGTGCAAGGGTTACTCACAGGTTGAGTGTATAGACTTTGAGGAAACTTTTGCTTTAGTTACAAAGATGGAAGCTATTAGGATGTTTTTAGCTTTTGTAGCATATTAAGATTTCAAAGTATATTAGATGGATGTGAAGCCTGCATTATTGAATGGTGAATTGGAAGAAGTATAAATCGAATGACCAAAAGGTTTTTCAGTTGTCAGAAGATAAAAATATGGTCTACAGATTGAAGAAAACATTGTATGGACTGAAACAAGCTCCCAAAGCTTGTTATTCAAGGTTAGACAAGTACTCTTAGCAAGGATTCATAAAAGGTATTGCAGATAAAAATCTATATTTCAAAGTTGAAGAACAAATATTTATTGTGGTAGCATATGTTGACATAATTTTTGGAGGAAATGAAGATATGTGTGAAAGGTTTTCAGAGGTGATATATAAAGAATTTGAGATGTCAATGTGTAGGGAGATGAATTTCTTCCTTGGTTTGCAGATTAGTCAATCAAAAAAAGGTATATTCATATCACAGTCTAAGTGTGTTAAAGAAATGCTGAAGAAGTTTGGAATGGATGACTCTAAACCAGTATGTACTCCTATGGTTATTGGTTGTAAGTTGAGCAAGAATGATGAATCTCCTAAGACAAATCAGAGAAAGTATAGATCAATGATTGGTGGACTATTATACCTTACTACTAATAGACCAAATATCATGCATTCAATTTGTCTTGTGGCTAGATTTTAAGAAGATCCCAAAGAATCTCATGTTGCAACAGTGAAAAGGATATTCAAATATTTGAAGGGCACTCTAGATTATGGTTTATTGTATCCTAAGGATACTAACTTCTCCTTGAGTGCATATATAGATGTAGATTGGGATGAATGTATAGATGTCAAGAAAAGTACAAGTGGAGATTCTTTCTTTCTTAGAAGTAGGTTGGTTTCATTAGTAAGTAAGAAGCAGGATTCAATGTCATTACCTACTACAAAGTTAGAATATATTGCAACAACATCATGCTGCACACAAGTGTTCTAGATGAAGAAAAAATTGAAGGATATCAAAGTTTCATATGATGAACCTATTCCTATCATGTGTGATAATACAAGTGCAATCAATATTTCAAAGAATCCAATAATTCATTCAATAACAAAACATATCTCAATCCGATATCACTTCTTGACAAAGAAATTTGGAGAGTGTTGGAAAACAATAATCTATTAAGAGGGGGGTGAATCAATAGATCTTAAAACATAGCTCTTAAAATATTTTGTGCAAACTAGCTTCTTAAGCCCTTAATCAATATTGTAGAATAATTCCTTTTAGAAATTTATGCATATTTACTAAACTAGAAGAGAGATAAACATACACACACATAAAATCCCATAACACATAATGTATGTGGAAAACCAAAGATGGAAGAAACCATAGTGACAAATGTTGCTTGAGTCTACTGCTCAAATCCAGTGTCACAATGAAATATTCTGTTACAATGTTTAAGGGAATGAACCCTAAGGAAGCACCAACTCCCTAATTGAGGAGCACCAACTCCAAGGAGACACCAATCCTCTACACTGATCACCAATTCCGTTATCTGATGACACCCACAAATCAGATTTACATTGACAAATACATTTTTGTTTACAATTCGATGTTGCAACTTACTTTGCAACTGCATAATACTTTGTTGCAACTTACTTTGTAACTACACAATACTTTGTTGCAATCTCTGCAACTTACTCTGCGACTAATGTTGCAATCTCATCAACACATCCCTCTGCTCTGTAATATCTTCTCCTCTGCACTTAGAACATTCTTTGTTCTACTCTGAATATTAACCCAGATCTGAATCTCTATTTTTGTTTGGGTTCTAC
>VDFB02293927.1:0-28456 GCA_007258455.2 Sequoia sempervirens | reverse complement strand
GAAAAGTATGCCTCAATCATCATGTTGAAAAAGGTGAAGAAAGCTTCTTGCAATACTTAACTTAAATGTGTGAATGCAAATTTGAAATATGTAGATTAACCTTAGCCTTAGTGTGAAGAAAGAATGAGAGAGAGAGATAGAACAATATAACACATACAACAATAGATTTTACGGAGAAACTCAAGGAAAACTCCACCACCGAAAAGAGAGAGGCAAGTATATTACTAATAATCTCAATATTACATGCAGCAATAGAATTCTTCTTATCATTCCCTACAAATCCAAAGAAGACTCCTATTACCCCCTAAAACCTAATCTTTAATAACACTAGCTCAAGTCCCCAATTTATAGAGATTTGTGAGGATGAAAACCACCATGGTTTCACCAAACAATAGGCAGCAATACCACCTAGAAAAACCCACGCCTCCCTCCTTGAAATGGTCAAAAATACCAAAAATAGCCTCTTACAGATGCTCTTACAGCTGTCATAAGGCATCTTTTATGCATGGGCGCCTAGGGTCTAAAAATAGCATATTCTGTCATAGGGAATCTATCATACTGTCATAGCATCTTATGACAACTTGCATGCATGTCATAGATGCTCTTACAACACCCTATTTTGACCCACAACCTTATTTTAGAAGATTCCAAGGTGGGACGCCTAGCTAATTTGTCCTTTTCCATAAGGATAAACGGTAACGGTAACACTACATTTACATAGTCTCTTTCACCACTGTTGGTCAAACAGTTTCACCTCTTATGGGTAAATGTACAAAAAACTTTAGGAGAATAATAAAATAAAGGATTTACAAGGTTGATGACACCTAAATCCTAACATTCTCCCACTTGACATCATACATTGTAAATTACACCCATAGAGATACAATTACATAGAATTAAGTACAGTGATCAAGGCCCATGGCCTTTCTACACCAAGAGAACTTTTCCGTGGTGACTGGCTTTGTAAGAGAATTTGCAACATTATCCAAAGTGTCAACTTTTTCAATCAAGACTTGTCCATTCTCAACCATTTCTCGCACAAAGTGATATTGAACATCAACATGCTTAGTACGAGCATGATACATAGGATTTTTAGCCAAACATATGGCACTCTGACTATCACATCCCATCCTCACTATCCTGCAATAAAAAACAATACCATTACCAAGTCTCTGTAACCAAACTACCTCCTTAGAGGCATGTAGTAGCCATATACTCGCTTTTGGTGGTAGACAAAGCAACCGTAGGTTGTATTTATCATCCAACTCACCGCTTCCTCCAAAACAAAGTAAACACATAGCCACTAGTGGACCTTTCGACTATTCAAGTCACCTCCGCCCACCGTGACCAACAAACCCTCAGATGTCCAATGACTTTATCAACATTGTCACACCATGATAAACCAAACAATCGAAGTGCCTTGCAACATCTCATCCTTTTGACAAAAAGTCCAATGCTTCTTTACCAGGGTTAGACATAAACCTGCTTAGAACTCCCACTACTTGGGCTATATCTGGTCTAGTACAAACCATTGCATACATTAAACTACCGACAACACTAGCATAAGGAACTTTAGACATTTCATCAATATCATCATCCCATTTAGGACACATGTCTAAACTCAACTTAGTACCAATAGGAAATGGAATATTTACTGGTTTACAGTCCTGCATATTAAACCTTTGCAAAATAGTGTTAACATACTTGCTCTGACTTAACCAAAGCTTTCTGTGAATGATCCCTAATGATTTCCATCCCAAGAATATATTTAGCAGCCCCTAAATCTTTCATATCAAATGTGCCAGAAAGCTGAGTTTTAAGTTCCCTAATCATTGCCTTATTGTTACCAATGAACAACATATCATCCACATATAAGACAATAATCAGTATCTAATCATCAATAACTTTAAAGTAAACACAGTGATCCTCATCACTTCTAACAAAACCCATATTTAATGCAAATGCATCAAACTTCTGGTACCACATCCTAGGTGACTGTTTCAAACCATATAGAGACCTTTTTAACCTGCAAACCAAGTGTTCTTTTCCTTTCACAACAAAACCGTCAGGCTGTTGCATATAAATTTCTTCCTCTAGATCCCCATGCAAGAAAGCAGTTTTAACATCCATTTGTTCTATTTCTAAATCATAAGTAGCAACAATGGATAAAATGAATCTAATAGAGGTTAACTTAGCAACAGGAGAGAATATTTCACCAAAATCAACTCCCTCTCTCTGGGAGTAGCCCTTGGCCACTAATCTGGCCTTGTACCATTCCAACTTTCTGTCTGCACCAAACTTCTTTTTATATATCCACTTACAACCAATGGTCTTTCTTCCTTTGGGAAAACTAACAAGATCCCAGGTGTCACAATTTTTCAAAGACATCATCTCATCATGCATGGCCTGCATCCAAGACTCACATTCTTCTGAAGAGAGAGCCTCCCTGAAAGATCTAGGTTCATCATCAGTACATAACAAAGCAAATTTACAATGAAAATTAGGTGGGCTATACCTTGTCAACTGGATTTTGTTGTCTTGTGGATCTTCTCAAAGGTGGAGTAAGAGGTTCCTCCTCATGTTCATCCTCATTGTTTTCAACTTCTTCTGTTACAACGGATTCATCAAAACTCTCTTCTTCTTCTCCATCTTCTTGTCCATCTCTCTGTTCTTCCACATGTGCATCTTCTTGCTTAGTTTCAAAATGCACTGTTTTTGACTTTTCCTTTGGTTGCACATCTTCAGAGTTAGCTCTAAATTCCCTAAAAATAACATCTCTAGAAAATATCATCTTTCGTGTTAGTGGATTCCAAAGTTTATAACCTTTAACATTTTCACCATAACCTACAAAGATGCATTTCTGAGATTTGGGATCCAATTTAGACCGCTTCTCTTGAGGCACATGAACAAAAGCCTCACAACCAAAGACCCTTAAATGTGAAACTGAAGGCTTTTTACCCAACCACATTTCATAAGGAGTTTTATCAACAAGAGCTTTACAAGGAGATCTATTAATTAAATAACAAGCAGTACCAACAGCCTCTGCCCAAAAGCATTTGTCTAACTTAGCACTACTTAACATGCTCCTAGCTCTTTCCATTAATGTACGGTTCATTCTTTCTGCTACCCCATTTTGTTGGGGTGTGTAAGGTGTAGTCTTTTGCCTAACAATTCCTGCATGTTTGCAAAACTCATCAAATTCCTTAGAACAATATTCACCCCCATTGTCATATCTCAATACTTTTATCTTATAATCTGTTTGCTTTTCAACCAATGCCTTAAATTCCTTAAATTTGGTGAAAACTTCAGATTTTGAATGCATAAAATAAATCCAAGTATATCTTGAGTAATCATTAATGAAGGAAACATAATAACGAGATCTACCCAAAGAATCTGTATCCACTGGACCACACACATCCGAATGAATAAGTTCTAACAATCCATTAGCTTTACTAGTTCCTTTAGGAAATGATGACCTGTTTTGTTTACCAAACACACAATCCTCACAAAAATCATTTTTACCAACAGAATAATCAGAAATACCGTCTACTAGTTTCTTATCAAGTATGGTCCTAAGACCTTTTTCACCAATGTGACCCAATCTATGGTGCCACAACATACATGCATTTTCAGCGCTAGTTACAAAAGAGGAGTTACAAAAAGTAGAGGCATGTAGCATAAATAAATTCCCTGTCGAGATCCTTTAGCAACCACCAAACTTCCCCTTACCATCCTGCAACCAGACTTGTCAAATGTCACATGCATCCTAGAATCATTCAACTTGGAAACTGAAATTAAACTTTTTGTAAGTCCTGGAATATGTAAAACATCATCAAGGGTTTTAACCCTCCCATCACTGAAACACAACTTTACCTTTCCTTTACCAATAACCTTTTGTGAGCTATTATCACCCATGAAGACCTCTCCTCCATCATATTCTTTGTATGTAGAAAACCACTCCTTATGAGGAGTCATATGGAAGGAAGCACCTGAATCAATAAGCCAAGCATCATTACAAACTGTGTTAGCTGAAATAATCAAAGCATCAGAATCACCGTTATCAGAGGACTTTTCCATGGAGGAATCTGCATTCTTTTTCTTGTTTCTACATTCCTTCTTCACATGTCCCCATTTACCACAGTTCCAACACTTCACTTTGCTCTTTCCAGGGGTCTTAGATCGTCCTTTAGACTTATCCTTCTTCTTATCCCCTTTAGGCTCTTTCTCCTTGGGCCTACCTCGCACATGCAAGGCATCTTGGGAGCCACTGCGCATGGTCTTTCTCCTCATCTCCTCTGAAAGAAGTATGGGAATAATAGTATCCAACTTAGGTTCTGCACCACCACTTGTTATAGCAATAACTAAATTTTCCCAAGATTCTCGCAAAGAGCAAATCAATAAAATGTATTTATCCTCATCTTCTATTTTAACATCAATAGATGCAAGCTGACTTATAATCAAATTAAAAGCATTCAAATGTTCAACAATAGATTCACCATCCTTCATCTTTAATGAATACAAACATCTTTTGAGATACAACTTGTTAGACAAACTCTTAGTTTGGTAGATTTCACCTATCTTCCTCCAAAGCTTGTATGTTGTGTCTTCTGAAGAGACATTCAGGAGGACAGAATCTGTGAGACACAACCGAATAGTCCCTCGAGCCTTCTTGTCTAACTTATTCCAATCTTCATCTGACAAGGTTGAAGTAGATGGCTTCTTTTCAACTGAAACTGGTAACCACTGATCTCTTTCCTCAAGAAGGTCCTCCACTTTCAACTTCCACATCTCGTAACCAGTTCCATTGAACTTCTCAATATCTAGACGAGAGGTGGAGGCCATGGTATGCAATCTTTCACAAATCTGCAAAACCCACAACACAAAAGCTCCCACTGCAGCAAAAAACCTTCAACACTCTAAAAGGAAAGCATCCCTTCCTTAACAGAACCGTTAGCTCTGATACCAAATGTTGAAAAACAAGGTGAAGAAAGCTTGCAATATGAACTTAAATGTGTGAATGCAAATCTGAAATATGTAGATTAACCTTAGCCTTAGTGTGAAGAAAGAATGAGAGAGAGAGATAGAACAATATAACACATGCAACAACAGATTTACGTGGAGAAACCCCGAAGGGAAAAAACTCCACCACCGAAAGAGAGGCAAGTATATTACTGATAATCTTCAATATTACATGCAGCAATAGACTTCTCTTATCATTCCCTGTAAATCCAGCAGCACCCTGTTACCCTGCAAAACTGAATTCTTAATAACACTAGCTCAAGGCCCCAATTTATAGAGATTTGTGAGGATGAAAACCACCATGGTTTCACCAAACAATAGGCAGCAATACCACCTAGAAAAACCCACGCCTCCCTCCTTGAAATGGTCAAAAATACCAAAAATAGCCTCTTACAGATGCTCTTACAGCTGTCATAAGGCATCTTTTATGCATGGGCACCTGGGGTCTAAAAATAGCATATTCTGTCATAGGGAATCTGTCATACTGTCATAGCATCTTATGACAACTTGCATGCATGTCATAGATGCTCTTACAACACCCTATTTTGACCCACAACCTTATTTTAGAAGATTCCAAGGTGGGACGCCTAGCTAATTTGTCCTTTTCCATAAGGATAAACGGAACGGTAACACTGCATTTACATAGTCTCTTTCACCACTATTGGTCAAACAGTTTCACCTCTTATGGGTAAATGTACAAAACACTTTAGGAGAATAATAAAATAAAGGATTTATAAGGTTGATGACACCTAAATCCTAACACATCATAGACCTAAACCTCCATTAGAGCCAAGTCGGTGACAGTTCTTATGTTCAGCCTAATTAGCGCTTGGAATATCATGTTTTGTACAGTCATCGTGACCTAGTTTTTGTCTCACCGAAGGATCATGTCATGTAAGGTGTTGCTTTCGATGTGACCTCTTAGCGCCTGTGAAGATCTCTAGCCGATAGGCCATTCAATCATATATCAGAAGACCTTTGGTTGAAAGGCTTTGTTCGGTGTGAAGTCCCAGCGAAATCTAATGTCTTGACCGACAGTATGTTATGTATTGAAGTCTTCAGGATAAGTAAAGGGTTCTCACTATGAAGTCCCAGCGACATTGGTGAGTCTTGCCGATGATGAGAGGTCTTCGGTGTAACATATGTGTTTGATAAGAACTCTCAGTGAAGGTGATATGTCTTGGTAACTGTTGATGACTTTGGGGTTGACATGTGTGGTCTCGGAGAAACCTCTTAGCGATATTGATATGTCTTGCCGACTATTCTTTGGAGCTCGGTATAACATACAACTTCAGTATAACCCGTGGTGACTTAGTAAGTTGTCTCAACAAAAGCTGGTTGTCTAGCTGATGAGAACACTCAAGTCTATGTGACATATGAAGCTTCGGTATGACGTCTCACCGAAAGCGATGAATCTGGGCAATAGCAATACATGTGAAGAACGTCGGTGTGAGGTCCTGGCGACATAAGGAAGTCTTAGCGATAGTCTCCTAAGCTCGGTGTAACAAAAGAAGGCTCGTTGGGATGTCTTGGCGAGAGCGATAGTCTTGCCGAAAGGAAAACTAAAGCCGATACAAGTTGTAAGCTTGGTGAAACCTCTTGCCAATGAAAATGATTCTTGGTGACATCGATATGAAGCTTTTGGGCATCGGGGAGACACTGTTAGTGTCTCACTGAGATGTCAACAAAGCTAGAATCTCTTTTGACCATTTGACCATCCTATGTGGAGTCTCGTGGACCAATAGGAGAAGTCGAATTTGAATAGTTGGAAGATTGTTCGTTGTGACGGTTCTATGAGGAAGCTCGACAAACATGGAACAACATGGATTTACTTTGTGATTACAGATTGTGATCAGTTGGTTGGATCGATAGATTGCTGGGTGGTTGTATGATCAGTAAATGTAATATAATCTGTAAAGACTGTAACTTGAAGGTTCCTATACAAGATTGTTCATGGTGAATGCTGCTATAAACAGACACCAGAAAGATAAGTCTGACATTTGTATGTAATCTCCATTACTGTAATACAAAGTGATTTCTCTTGGTGTGGTGGATTTTTCTCTCGTAAGGGTTTTCCCACATATATCTGGTGTTCTTGTGTGATTGTCAAATACTCTGTTTTTGTTATCTACTTCATAGTGCATCTTAATTGAACGGTAATTGGAAAAATTAAAAGTATATATGCATTCTTCTCTAAGGTATTGACATTAGAAGAATTTGTTTCCGCATATGATTTTCCTTACATTTTTCAAACGAACAACCTAGATCTAATATACATTGTGATGGAAAAACGATCGAGGCTTGATCCACCTCTTTTATTTTGTATTTTCATTCCTTCCTTATGTCATTGACATTGCATGTTTGTGTATCTTGATGTTGCATATCATACACCTTGTGTGTGTCCTTTTGTGCTTATGTCAATTTGATGTAGGATCTTGGATCTTGGGGGATTAGACACCTCCTTTGATCTTTTTCATCCTATTTTATCCACATCAGTACACTTGGACCCCTCTTGAATGTCTACTTTAGTGTGAGTTTGAAGCAAGTTCATCCTCTCACTAAAGTGGGGGCTAAATGTAGTGTCAAAAAATGTCTTTGTTTACATTTTCACACTTAATTTGAGAATTATTAACCTTAAAATGGACCTAATGACACCTTAATCTAGTGTTGTAATGTTTTTTCTACATTCACACTAGATTTAAAGACCTATTAAGCTAAATAAACCTAATTGTGGTCTTAATTTAATATTGTAAAGTATATTTATCTACACTTTCACATTGAGTTTTGGGCCCTCTTTGCATTTATGACCTTAATATCATCTCTAATGGGCCCCTAAGACCCTAAATTGTGCATCTTGAGGAATATTTCAACCAAAATCTTGACATAAACATCAAATAAACTTAATTTCTTAGCACCCATACACTTTTGCCACCTAAAAAGGCCATGTGGGACCCATATGCCACCCTGGGAATAGTATGAGTCCCATTTGGCCCCTTTTTAGGGTTTTGAGTAGGAAATCTAGGTTTTAAGTTCAAATTTCATGAATGTCAACCTATGGGATCTAATAAATAGGATATTAGATGGATTTCCTATATAAACAAGGTCTCAAATCATTATTTCATTAAGTCTTCATCATATCAAGTCAAGTACTTAAGAGTTAAGCATTCCAAGACTTTACAAGATTATCAAGAGAGCATTCAAGATCATTTCTAAGGCATTCAAGGGTAGATTCTTCATCATTTTTTGCAGCAATTCAAGATCCATCCTCATATCAAGGATATCAAGCATCAAGCATGTTATTGAGCTAGTGTTGTGATGTTACATTCAAGATCCAAGGTCAAGCATTGTTCTACACATATCTTAAGATCTATATCTACATCCTTCATGGCCATTTCATGTTAGATTTTAGATTTACAAGACATCATTCAAGGTATCATTTTTCATGTTCCATGTTCCATGTTTCATATTTCATGTCCTTATTTCATTATCTTATCATTTGGTTTAATTACCTAAAAGGGGTTTGACCTAGGCAAACTCCTATCCTCTAACAAACAACAAATCTTTCTTCTCTTTGATGTGTGATTGAAGATCTAGGTGTCTCAGAGCTCGAAGATCTTTTGAAGATTAGGCTACAAGCTTGGAGAAAGTTGTTGGATTTGTCCCCTCATTTGCAAGGTTGCTATCTTCACAAAAAGTCATCTACAGGTCCAAAATATTCAGGGTTTCATATCTGAAAACAAGGTGTGGTAGAAAGAGAAGAGATTGGAGGGTAGAATCAAATCTTAATCCTCTGAAAAAGAACACTGGGATTGATATGCCACTTTGGGCACATGAGTCCCAATACAACCAATTTTCAAGGTTTCAAGAGATTTAGAATCAACACTATCAGATTCTAGTTTTGGTGTGGAAAACCCAATCTGGGACTAAATCGCCTAGATTGGTGTATGAGTCCCAATCAACATCAAAATTAGTGTTTTTAGCATTTCAAGTCCTCATTTAAGCCTCTGCATGTTTCTAGGTGCATATCTTTCATCTCTCAGTTTTTTGCTTTGCTTTACTTACATTTCTAGGTCATTTAATTAGGTCTTGCATATCATTAAGTTTCATAATTAGGTCATGTATTTCATTAGTCTTTCCAAGTCCTAGCTTGGTGGTGAACCCCTCATTAGTCTCCAGTTCGACCCTAGGATACCTTATTGCAAGATCTCTTTCTCCCTCTCTACATTCAAATTGAGATCTCTAAGGTGTCCTTGAGTGTAGCAAGTGTGAAATAGGAACCCTACCTTCATGCTATATTCCTCAAAGGTGGGTCATGCTATTTTTGTTGCCACACTCACCAATATGACCCATCCCTTGGCTTCATTACATTTTTTCTCTATTCATGGTTTAGTCTCCAAAGTATGAGCACCCTTAGGTTCCTAGAAAGAATGACCATAAAAAGTAGAAAAAAATGTACCTCTTTGTTGTTGGTTCCAGTGGTGATGTTGAAGATTCCATAGATCTCTTAACTACAAAAAATGAAGAACTCCACATTGAATTGTGTGTGCATCTAGCTAAAATAGAGTGCCAATTCGAACACCCCTAATAAGAACCATAACTCCTTTGACTATCTTGCACCTACCACTTAATTAAACAACTTGCACACCTACATCATTTAGTTTATTTATCAAAACTAGGTTTCGTGCCAATCTAAAGATATGAAATATATCATTGATCCCCTTCAATTTTCCATCTACAAATTGAATCAAAACTCTAGCATGGTCAATAATATTTAGATGAGAATCGTTTTCTAGGTACACCTTCCCACCATCATATTCTTCATATTTTGTAAACCAACCTTGATGTAATATCATGTGGAAAGAGGTACCAGATTCTATTAACCACATGCCTTCTGATGCATGACTAGCAAGAGAAACACGAAAAAAATCACCTACATCCTAGGAGGATCTCTTAGAATCATCATAAAAAAATGTCTTTTTATTTATCTCCCCCTCCTCACAATCTCTTATTAGATTTCGAATTTATCTATTGTTTTTTATGAGTCCAATCATTAGATAGTTTTCATATATTTTTATGTAAGTTCATAGATATTCTCAGACACTTATCTTATACATATTCATGTACACTATGCTATCTTTTATGCTTAACACACAACCTTGAACCTAATTTAAAGTATATGGAAATATGGTTATGATATGATGGTTATTGCATGATTAATGTGTGGATATGTATGAAGTGTAATGGATATTTGTGCTTAGATATTATTGTTAGGGTTACGGGATATAATAACCCGGCCAAAATAACCCTGGACAAAATAACCCGGTCACAATAACCCAGGGAAAAAATAACCCAAGGTCATAATAACCCAAGCCAAAATAACCCGTGGTCAAAATAACCCATGGACAAAATATCCCCATAAGAATATAGAGAAAGTAAAACAAATTTATAAATTACATGTATGTTGCTAAAAAAAAATTATTATTCAAATTTTCAATTAAAGTGTCAAATTATGAGCGATGCCTCTTATATAATCTAAAATGTTATGGTTGGCATAACCATCAACCAATCTTTTTAGTCTTTCTTTGAGTTCATGGTATTTTTTCCTGCTTGGTTGCCCAATGTATCTAACCATATATTTCTCTATTCTATTCTCTTGGAGACTCTATTCTTTTTTCACAACTTTGATGAATTTCCAGATTGAGCTATGCAATGCTTGAAGCAATTCACTAAATCCTCTATGCCATCTCTCAATAGTATTATTGGTTATGGGAAGATCATCTTGAGCAGTTGAATAGCAATTCCACATTGTGATTGGAAACTTGGGTGATCGTTTGTTGCCTCTTCTAGTTAGTCTGCCAATCCATGTGTCTTCAAAATAATCAACTTATTCCCACGAAATTGCCCTTATTTTTATAATTATTTACCATTTTATAGGTTATTTAAGCATATTACAGGTGTTTTAAGGTTATTTTAGGGGTATATAATGGATATATGGTCTAAAAATGACCTAAATAGCCTCTATGGTGCCTCAAAATCATATTTATAATTTATTTTATGTCATTTCTAGTTTACTAGCTTGATCTAAAATGACCATGGGTTATTCTGTCCATGGGTTATTTTGACCACGGGTTATTCTATCCATGGGTTATTATGACCCTGGGTTATTTTGTCCTTGGGTTATTTTGTCCAGGGTTATTTTGGCCGAGTTATTATGTCCTGATACCGTATAATAATGGATATATGGTCTAAAAATGACCTAAATAGCCTCTATGGTGCCTCACAATCATATTTATTATTTATTTTATGTCAATTCTAGTTTACTAGCTTGATCTAAAATGACCATGGGTTATTCTGTCCATGGGTTATTTTGACCACGGGTTATTTTGTCCATGGGTTGTTATGACCCTGTGTTATTTTGTCCTTGGGTTATTTTGGTCAGGTTATTTTGTTCAGGGTTATTTTGGCTGGGTTATTATGTCCTGATATCGATTGTTAGTATTGTGTACATGTTTTATGAACTAAATCTTGGCAGCCTAGAGGAGGTAGATTGTAGCCCGCAACAACAGTGAGGTGCAACTCACAGCCAAAGGAGTTCCCAAATAGCAAAGCAGGGGAGGTTCCAAAATAAAATTAAGTGCAACAACTACAACATGGAGGCACTTAATGAAGATGATTGTGCATCATTACGACATTTAATAATGATGTTGAAGGAGAAGAACCTTGTTTCAGTTAGGAATCTAACGTAACTGATTCAACCAATCCACATTCCAGTTTTGTTACAACAGAGTCATAGTTCTACTTGGACTCTTCTTCCTTTTTCAGTTATAGATTGCTTAGTCTTTATCACGCTCTGATATATAAGGAGTGGTGATTTATGATTTCAATTTAGTATCCTTATTTTAAATAAACACCAATGTGCCTGTATGTATGGCTCAGTGGCTGAGGTATTAGGAGTTAGTTAATTGTTCAATAACAGATATAGCTATTAGATATTTTTCTAGTTAGTTGTTGTTCTTACTCACACAATGTTTGTTGTTCAATCATGATTTCATGAATAAGATATCCCAGTAGAATCTTATGTGATATTATGGAGTTGTGCAATGAATGATTTTGAGCTATTATGATTGTGTTAATCTAAGGATCTAAATTCGAGTTAGATCAATGGAGACAATCACTTGAGCAAGGGCCACTCAAGGTAGTTGTCCCTCACTTTATTTTCTATACAATTACTTTTGTCGTAGCAATTATTTCATAAATGCATATTAATTAGATTCCTTGTGTTATTCATGAGCAATTTTTGTTTCACATTTATTCCTTTGTTTGATTAAGTTTTTTGTACTCCAAAATGTAGGTTTAGTTATTAGTATCCGTTAAATTCCAACATTTATTTCTTAACAATAATTAGTTATAGTATTATACTGTAGGTACGTGTAACAATAGTGCTAGTATTACTTCCTTTACTGTTATATAGTTTTACAATTTTCCAGCAAGTGTAGCACTTATACTAGGATGATTTAGGTAGTCTTAAGTCTTTGAAAGCACATACAGTGCCAGTACCATCACAGGCTTACTAGCCCTAGTCAATAATTTAATGAAGGTCTTTCTAAAGGTTCAAGTGGACTGTTTCCTTTTGAATTGTGTGATTGTCACCAAGTTTATTAAACATTAGTAGGGACTAAATTTTTGGCATCGTTGTCGGGGATGGTACTACTTTCAAAGATTAGTTTTTGTTATTTCCAAGCTTTCCTACATTAAAATTTGTTTTTAGTATTAGGATAATTATATTTTATTCCTTCAAATACTAGAACATTTCACTAACATTGTGCAGGATTTGTTGATATACAAGGTTATACCTATGGTATGCAAAGGCATAGAGATGCTTTGGGAAGCTTTCTCCCCTCAAACCAACAATCTAGAGCAAATATTGGTGACCACATTGATCAAAGTGAGCGTATTCCTAGAGAATAACTTTCCCTTTCACCAACATCTACTACAAACATAGAGGGGACTTTCCAAACCATGGTTGATGTAGCAGTGGATGATCCACTAGAACATGTGACTTTTGAATTCCCCATTACCAACCAAGAGAGGGATACTATTCTGAAGATTATATCTCCTTCAACATTGTCAATGTTCTATGGTTTGGTAACTAAGGATCCAAACACATTCTTGTTCGAGTTTGATGTCCTAAGTAGGATTTATAACTACACAACTGATGCTCATAGGCTCAAGCTATTTCCTACAACTTTGAAGGATGCTACCATGAGATGGTTTATGGGATTGGGTAGAGATGTTCGAAATTGGACCACCATGAAAACAAAATTCTTGGAAAAATACCATGACTATTGCAGAGGAGTTGATCGGAGAAGATATGAAATTTTTATAATGACTTGAAAAGAGGATGAACCATTGGAGGATTGTGTAGAAAGGTTCCAATTTTGCTTAAAGAAAAACCCACATAATAGACTCTTAGAAGAATCCTTGAAGCTTATGTTTTTAAGAAGAGTCAATGATGATTGCATGGATGCCCTTAATCTTATTGGGGTAGGGGATGTGTCTCAATTACCCTTTGAATATATATGCAAGGTTTGTAGAAACTACTCAAGGACCTTTACCAAAAAGATAGGGGGGAAAGGACATCCACCATTGGAAAAACATCTAATAGGGTTTCAAGAGTGGAGTTAAGTAATCTACTATCCAAAATGAAGAAACATATTATAAGTCATCTAGCTACTCAGTTGGAAACTCTACATGTGAAGAAAAAGCAAGAGGAGGTTGAAGCAATTCTTATTGAATACTACCCCAATTGCAGACAAAGAAAAGCTAACTACAAATGTAAAAGGGTGGAAAGTATTACAAAAGACAAATTAGATAAACTAGATTTTCAACCATTGGAAGGTGAAGATGGACAATTATTCTACATTGCACAAAGAAGGCCATGGAAACCAAGACAAGGTATGTCATGCAAGATCCTCTAAATTCCAATACATCATTTCCAATTGGTAATCAAGATTTCTTTGGTTAGAATTCCCAACCTTGTCCAAATAACCAAAACAAATGGAAAAAACCTCAACAATGGAAAAAACCTCAGCAAAACTAGAACCAGTAGCAACCAAATGTATGACCACAACAAAATTTCCAAGGTTCCAATTATAACCCTTAATGACCAATGTAGCAAAATCAGTGGCAACCACAATGGAAAAAGGGCCAACAATGGTAGCACCAAAATATGAATCACCAACAACCTTTGCTACCTTCTCAACCACAATTGTAGGCCATCATGCCCAATCCATCAAACCCAACATCTCAACCACCAAGAGCACCACAATTACCTACTCAACTTGCACCTAACCCCAATAACAAGCCTATTCAACATGCATACACTAATGAGGCTATTCAATTACCCATTTATGGGGTAGAGGTGAGTGATTTCCACCTTAGGTCAAGGAAAACATTGGTTGGGCCTTCATCCCCTCAAATAATTGAGATGGTAGATGAGGAACCCACAATTGAAGCTTTCGACAATTCACCTCTGGAGCCTAGATCAAATCAGGTAAACCAGATTATTTCAAGTCCTAAGCCTCCATTCCCTAAGCATTTATCCATTCAAAAACATCATACCCAAGCTGAGATAGACCTATTGGGTTAGGTTAAGGATGTAAGTATCAAAATTCCCCTCATTCAAGCTATCAAGGATATCCTAATCTATACCAAGACAATAAGAGACCTTTGTCTTAAAAACCAGGGAAAAAGAGGAAGGACCCTCAAATAGTTCATGTCTTAGGGAACCTTACTAAAATTATGCTAGGGAATATAACTATCCCTTAATATACAAACCATAGAAGTCTAGTAGTGGATGTTAAGATAAATGGGACCCTTACTAAGAACACCTTGATTGACTTAGGGGAAACCATTAATGTCATTGCTAAGGAAATAATGCAACTACTTCAGTTAGCTAATATTAGACCTACACCAAATTTTTTATAGTTGGAAAATAGGTCAACAATGAAACTTTAGGGGATCATTAATGACTTAGTCATAACATTAGATTCATGGGAGTATCCTGCAAATTTCATAGTCTTGTAGCCAAAGGTCAACCTTGTAGGATGTCCACTTATTTTAGGAAGACCATCGTTAGCAATAGTTAATGCATTCATAGGTTGAAAATTTGGGAACATGATCATATCAAATGGAACTATAATCAAGAAATTGGTCCTTTATCCACCAACCAAACGTCATGAAAATCTAGATTAGACTATATGGCCTACCTTGGATGAAGAAGAGAATTATTCCATACAAACTCTCATGACTATTGAATGCAACCCCCTATTGGAAAACCAAGATGAGGATGAATTAATTGACCATATCATACAGAATAACTATGGTAGGGACTCACAACAACAAGACTATCTTTCATGTTTGCAAGATCCATTGCAAAATATTATACCTGGAAAATTCATCAAAAGAAGTATCCTAGCTTTTCCATTCTTTACTACCACAATAATGTGTCCCCAATATTAGTGGACTTGACCTTTCATCTATATTATCAAAGTACAAAACATTGGAAATCATGCCAAGTAAAATGTTGAATGTTAACAATGATTATTTGAAGAACAATAGAATTCCCTAAACACTGTGTTGCAGGCACACACAACAACCTTTGCATGGGACTACCATGACATGAAAGAGATTGATCTAGAATTGTGCATGCATAGGATCTAAATAAATGAGGATTTTAATCCAATTAGATAGCCCCAAAGGAGAATGAACCCAATCTTAAGAGAAATAGTTAAAACTAAGCTACAAAAATTACTTGATGCAGGCTTCATTTACCCTATTTCTAATAGTCAATGGGTGTCACCATTAGTTAAATTGTCCCTAAGAAAGGAGGAAAATTTAGGGTATGTGTGTACTATAGGGAGCTAAACACAACCACTAGAAAATATCACTTTCCCCCACGTTTCATTGACCAAGTTCTTGATTCCCTATAGGTAAAAAGTACTTCTCTTTCCCAGATGGATTTAGTGGCTATAACCAAATAAAGATAGCTCCAGAGGACCAGGATAAAACTGAATTTACATGCCCTTGGGGTACATATACCTATTATGTTCTTTCCTTTGGACCATGTAATGTGCAACCACTTTCTAGAGGCTAGTGCTAAGTATCTTCTCAAATTATGCTCATGATTCCATGGAAATATACATGGAGGACTTCACTACCTATGGAGAAACATATGAAGAGGCAATCAACAATCTAGAGAAGGTTTTGAAAAATATCAAGTGAAGGAATTCAAGTGGATCCCCATAAATTTGAAATCATCTCTACACTTTTTGTGCCATAGAAGCAAAGAGATGTAAGGATCTTTCTAGGACATGCAGGCTATTATAGGAGATTCATTTAGGACTTCAGTAAAATTGCAACACCTTTGTTTGTTTTTCTCACCAAAGACATATAATTTGATTGGATTATAGAATTCCAACACTCTTTTGAAGCACTTAAGACATCTTTGAAATAAACACCTGCCTTGAGAGGGCCAAATTGGACATTACCTTTCCACATACACATTGATGCTTTTGATTTTGCTATAGGAGCATTATTGGGACAAAAAGAAGGTAATAAGGAGTATTATATCTACTACATCAACAAAAACTTACAAGGAGCATAACTTAACTGCACTGTCATAGAGAAAGAGATGTTGGAAATTGTTTATTCCATCAACAAGTTTAGGCATTGCATTAGTAGCTATCCAGTATTTATCCATACAAATCATACTGCAATAAGGTACTTAATGAAAAAACCCATAGTTTGGGGTAGACTAGTTAGATGGTTGCTCTTATTACAAGAGTTTGATATAACAATAGTGGATAAGTCTGGGAAAGCTAATGTGGTGGCAATTTTTTTGTCTAGATTGTCCACACAAATAGAAGAAGGTATTGTGAATGAATCTTTTCTAGATGAGAATTTATTTGCTCTTACTATACAAACACCATGGTTTATTGATATTGAAAATTACTTAGTGGTAGGGAAGATACCATCACATTTATCTACTAGAGAAAAGAGACAGTTGGTGCATAAAAGCTTTCCATATTCTTGGGTAGATGGTTACTTATTTTATACTGGTCCAGCTAATATCATGAGATGTATAAGAGAGGATGAGGTATTTGACATCCTTAAATATTTCCATGATGAGCCTTGTGTGGGTCACTTTGCAACCAAAAGGACATTTAAGATCTCAACAATAGGTCACTATTGGCCAACTCTTCATATGGATTCAATAAAGTATACCAAGAGGTGTGATAGATGTTAGAGAGTGGGAAAACCAAAAGGACAAATGAGATGCCTTTGTAGCCACAATTAGCACTAGCACCATTAAACAAATGGGGGATAGACTTCATTGGTCCAATTTCATCGACATCTAATAACAAAGAGAATTTTTTTGGTTTGTATGGATTATCTTACAAATTGGGTTGAATTCAAGGCATTACAGTTCGTAATAGATGGGAATGTAGCTAAGTTCTTGTATGAAGACATTTTTACCAAGTATGGAGTACCTAGAGAAATTATAATTGATCAAAGTCCCCAGTTTACTTTTGAACTCATCTCTAAATTGGTTGAAAGTATGAAATAAGACATAGAAAATCAACACCTTATCACCCCAAAGCTAATGGGAAAGTGGAGGTTACAAACCGAGAGATTGAGAATATTTTGACCAAGAGAGTGCAAATTCACAAAAAAGACTAGGCAACCAAATTACTTAAAGTGGTGTGGGCCTATAGAACAACATAAAAAACAACTACAGGTTTCACACATTATGAACTAGTGTATGGTAAAATAATAATTCTACCAATAGAGTTTGTATACAAGACACTTAAAACAACAGTGGAATTAGAAATGGATTTGACAACAATATAGAAGGAAAGGCTACACAATTTGAATGGGTTAGATGAAATTAGAATGGAAGCCATGCATCACAAAGAGATAATTCAAAATAGAGGACTAAATGGCATGATCAATTTATAAAAAACTAAAGAATTCAATGTGTGTGATTAGGATTTATTATATGATTCTAGATATAAATATTATAAGGGGAAGTTATAGTTAGGATGGTTGGGACCCTATGAAATACAATAGGTATTGTTGATGTGTTTTTTAATGCACTTTTTAACACAAGTAATGCATAGGCGCATTACCTCTCTTGAAATACAATCTTCCACAATCTGATTGCAAAACACTATCCCAAGGTCTCTAATGTCAACTCTCGACAGTAATTGGAATATCTCAGTTGTTTCATGTGATTTGTTGGAATCATAAGGCAAACTTACGGATCAGTCACAAAGTGGGGAAGTTGGATATGCAAATGGAGTTCTTAGGATGGGAGAGTTGTGTGTTTGCTGGAGGTTCAAACAACAGTCTTGAACTCCATTTCATCATTGGATTTGGCTTTACAATGTGCAATGAACCTTAGCATAGGTAACTTATTAAAAAAAAGGAAAAAGGACAGGGAAGAGAGGAAGTTCCTAGATCTGAAACTATGAATGAATAGTGATCATGGAGGCTACTATAGTAGACAAACTTCCTAAACTGGGTTTTGTTTGGCCAAGAGGAACCTATAGCTACACAAAGCTAGTGCAATCTTCTAAGGACTGTATATTTTTAGATTACACACACACATCATGCACATGCAATCAAACTAAGTTGCAACAATAAAGGAAGCTCAGACTAGCTTTGCAAAGTGATTCATCATCAATGAACCACAAAAAGCATGAGCTGGAAATTCATCAAATACTGAAACAACAATCACCATCACCACTTCCATTCAAGAAACTAACAACTAAACTAAAAAAAGAAGTAGAACCATGCATGCAAGGTGGGAAAAATCAAAGAGAACATCCATAAAATCATGCAATGTTGTCTTCTATTGTTGCAAATGCTTTTTACACCAGCTCTCCAACCATTTACAAATGAGGGGCAAGCCCCTATTTATAGTTTTCCAAATCCAAAAATGAATGGTTAGGATTGAATTAGATTATGTGGCTCAGATTTGATTACATTAGGGCTTCACCTACCCCACAATATTCAACAATTTAAAATACAGCTTTTGATTTTTCCCTATTTTGTCTTTTAGTGCCTAGGTGTTGTAGCAGTTTTGTCCTCTTGCTGATTTCCCTTTTACTGTAACTGAAATTTCCTGAAAGCTACCTTCTTCGCTTGATGGATTTGAAACTTTTCTTATCCAATTGAGTGCATCTCATTTGTAGATTTGTATTATTGTGGAATGGGTTAGTGGTCACCAATCTGACAAAATAGCTTCTGATGGATCGTTATCATTTGTTTGGAGGGAAGAAACAGTCACTCCCTCCCACCATCTTGAAGGCCACCCTTTATAGATTTCTCACTAACTCCCTTGACATAGGCATGCTTCTAATGTCAGCTCTGTTGATGGGTGTTACGAGGAAAGGTGGTCATAAAATGAATGGTGACAGGAGCTATGTGTTTTTCCTTGTTCAACTTTCTCAATGGGTCTCCCCGATGGACCCGCTGTAAGTTTCTTGAATCTCGCATACACGAAATGTCGTAAGTGCATTCATACACAAATCAAGGCAAATATTAGTCAAACCTTGCAAACTCTTTGGTAGATCCATTAATGCATCATCAAAAGATCATACTATTATATTTGGAGCCCATTTGGACTATAAACATTAATGCGTGCTCAGGGGTGCGGGGGCCACAAGGCGGAAGGATGACGAATGGCAGGTGACAGACGAAGGATGAACAACAGACAGTGGATGATGGGTGGAGGGATGATGAACGACTAGTAGAGGGATGGAGTCCTAGAAACGGCCATGGAGGGATGGAGTCTCAAAAAATGGCCATAGAGGGATGGAGTCCCAAAAAATGGCCATGAAGGGATGGAGGCCCAGAAGGGAAGTTCCAAAACTTCACAAAAATTTGAGATTTTCAATTTTAGCACATGAGAAAAGGGGGAGAAAGAGTGCCAAGACATACCTCCTTAAGATTTGACTCATTTTGAAAAATGCGGAAGTTTGGAAGGGGAAAGCCAGAGGGTTGCTGCCCTTTTGAAATGACAATGAGCACATGGTGGCCCAGAAATGACCACGAAGGGACAAAGTCCTAGAAAAGGACCACAGAGGGATGAAGTCCCAGAAATGGCCACAGAGGGACGATGGCCAAAAATAGCCATGGAGGGATGACGGCCCGGAAAACGACCACGGAGGGACGACGACCCAAAAAATGGCCACGGAGGGATAGCGGCCCAAAAGGAAATTTCTAAAATGTCTAAACACATGGAGAATATGATCCAAACCCCTTTAGGCATGTGAAGTCACTCACTTCATGGTCCCTAGATGATGAAACTTGAAGTCTACACCCATTCTGAAAATTCAGAGATTTGGAAGGGGAAGCCGAAGGGTCGTCACCCTTTTGAAATGACAATGAGCACACGATGACCCAAAAATAGCCATAGAGGGATGACGGCCCAGAATGAAATTTTTGCAACTTCCCAAAACTTAACAAAACCTTGACAGTTCACATAGGCACCACAAAAATCCATAGGAAAATTGTCCCCAAAGTCAAAAATGAAGGAAAAAGCAAATTGAGCGAGCAGGGACCACGTTAGCAGGAACAAGATAAAGAGCAGAAAAAGGAAGGGGGGACTTTGCTTCTCCCCATATTTGAATGCCCCAAGTAAAATGAAGGGCATGGAGCAGCATTTATGGGCCAATTGCCACTAATGGCGTAGATTGATTTCTTTGTATGGTGGACCCAGGTTAGGTGAGATGTGGAATCTCACGCTCATTTAGATGCTCAGTCAAGGCTCAGACAGAGAAACTAAGTGTGGGTCCCACCATGTGGGTGGAAGTTGGGCATTAGTCGCTACTCAATAGCAAAACATGAGCGGCAACCCGCAAGAGGCAACCTACAACTGCGGGTCCACAAGGCCTGGAGGATACCGGGGCAACGGATGAAGGGAAACCCATAGGGGCACTTCTACAAAGGCAAAAGACTTAGTGAAATTTAGGTGCGCAAATGAATTTGGTTAAGAAGTGTTTAATCGTTTGAAGGCATATGACCAATTTGGGCTTGGAAAAAGTGGCATACAAAATGAGACGGGAGCAAAGCAGTCTGTTGGGAGCAAAAAGAGGGGTCCCCACCTATGGTGAGGCATGTGTGCAAAACATGCACAACAAATGGCGACTTGCTGGGGAAATGCTTTGGGGCATTTTGATGACAAACTGGAATCAAAAACCTAAAATATCTGGTTCTAACCTTCATGCTAGGGCAAACAAACTAGTTGCTCAACCAAAGGATCAAAACCACTAGCCAACCCAACCTTCAGTATGCTAAAAATCCAAGTGTGTGTAGTTGCGTTAATTCCCATCCTTCAGTTGCTACAGGAACCCAAGCTCTGTCAAGTTAAGCTACATAGTTTATTCTAACTCCAAAAGCATTTGGTACATTGCCTCATTGCCAGTCAGGTGTCGATAATCCCGATGAGGTTCTCACTATGATTCTCCCGAACATTGCTCTACTGCCAACCAGGTGTCCATAGCCCTAGTAGAGTTGTTCAGATCCTCTTGAAAGGTTGAATTTCTTCTTTATTTTTATTTTTAATGTTTTTCTTTTCTTTCTTTTGTTTGATTTTTCTCTTTTTAGTTCTTTATTTCAACCCACAAGCAATGAAGCTCACACTCAGGGCTGAGAATCATAATGGCACTGGAGTAGAATTTTAGATCTTTCACTTAACTAGACTTTGCAAAAGGCCCTACAGTGACCTCTGGATTCTTAAAATGTGTAAAAGATATAAGATTTTAGAATACGTTAGGAATGAGATCAACCAAGGACTTATCCTCTTTGAATCAAACACCTAGATTCACTTGACACTAAAAGAAGACCTTCACCATCCACTCCGAAAACTTGATTAGAGTTTAATAAAGAAATACATAGAACAACCCCAGGCGATAAGTATGGTTGTTGTGCACACAAATGTGCCCATCCAAAAGCAGAGGGACCCATAGCAAAGTAGCCAAAGCACTAGCAAAACATAAGCAAAGCGAACGAAAAGTGAACACCAAAACTAACCAAAGCGGGACAATGAAAGCAAACAACAAAGAAACTACTCTAAAGCAAACAACTTACAACAAACCAACTAACCTAAGGAAAGCAGGAAAGTAGAGTATTTACAGGAAACCTACACTACTCAAAACAGACTATGTACAAAGGTATTTACAAGGCACTATGTTCAGGCAAGGCAAACCAACAGGCCCATTGGATTTCGTAATGCATGCACAAGTAATAGGGAAATCATTATAGTTCTAAGCCATGCAGATTTATCTTTATACTCAGAAAAAAAGAAGTTCAACATTACAACATTCAAATTCAATCACATCATCATGAAAAATCAACAATTGAGGTGATTCGTCGAACCCATGGTTGATCTATAAGCAAGTTTTCCTTCCTTCACTCCCATAATAAAAATGATAAGTGTAGCTATGACAATTAACAGGAGCAAGGAAGGATAGAACTTAGATGTCATTGTGCAATTGTGGCAGTGTTTGACAGTTGAGAGTGAGCATTGCATCGTCGACAAGTGCATTGGCCGCTTCAGATGGAGGCATCGAGTGGTGCAACACTTCAAGCATTAGGCTTTCATAAGGCTAAGAGAACAGGGAAACAAGCACTTCTTCCAATCCTCATGTGGGATCAACAACCCCTATCAACTGTTTCTCAAGGAGATAGACTTCATCTCGTTGATCTTTTGCAAACCTAGTGTCCACTTGATTGTTGTCTTGAAAAGGCCACATGCTGTCCCATCTCCTTTCCCTGGTGTTGACTTTATTTTTGTGGTGTTCAATGTCATGGGACAATGACATGGATGAATTTGTCCTATTGCAACTCCCTAAATGTGAAGGGGAAACAATAATGATCATGGCAGAAGGACTCCAAGTTGCATCTTGTATTTGGTCAAGTGCTTCATCTCTGTTGGAAGCCATAAAAAAACCTCTGCCTTTATCCTCTTCTTTTTGCATTTCATGTATCTCCTCATAACGTTCACTTGTCTCCCCTTGTTCACTATCACTATAGATAGAGAAGGAACCCCTCTCCCACTTCGGGGGCTCCAGTGTTTCATCAAAGGGAGGTTCAAGTGGTATGTATTCATCGCTACTAACATTTGGGATGCACTCCTCTACTGCACTGATATACCCTTGTGGCATGGTTCCAAGTGGGAGGAAAATAGGAAGAGACACTAGTCCATCAAGGGGATCAATGTATGCTGAGTGATCCACCCTTGAAAGTCTTCTACAAATCCTATCATCCATCATGTACAAATGTTCTACAAAGGGGAAGGACCTTGTGTGATTGTTGGACAACATTCCTATCTGCTCCACTTCATCGTTTAGAAGCTCAGGACTACTTTGCTGTCCTTCCTTTGCTATCCTAATGCCTTCTTGAGGAATTTTTTCAACTGAGTTGTCATTCAGTTCTAGCTCTCGGTCTTCTTCTTTGATCTAGGTAGCAAGTAGAGGAGGTCGAGCACTTGGTTGCTCCACATGTCCTTTAACTTGTTTGATAGCCTCTTGGCATAACTTGCATTCAAACTCAGAGTGTGATGAATCATGGAGTCTGCACCAATTTGGTAGCAACAGTACCTCCAAATCCACTTGGTGTTTGAGTTTTGACTAGTCTCTTAAGAGTCTTGAGATGAGCTCATTATATCTTTCCACTATCGGGTCCTCATCATCACTTGCGAAGGAAGTTTGATGGTAGACAACCATGGCCTATGGTTGTTCCCACTCCAAATCTGCATTTTTAGATGCTTGATCACTGTCATTCATGAAGGAGAGGTCCTCTAATATGATTTCACTTATGCTTTTGTCATCATTTTCTGCTGCTCCAAAGCTGTCAGCCTCTTCCTCCTTCTGATTCTCAATGTCTGCGTTGGCATCTTTGTGGGTTGTCCTAATATGTGCAGCTACAAACTTTGTTGATTCATCCTTGACTACCAATGGTTCCTTTTCTAGAGTGGGGGACTACATTTTTCTGATGGAGGACAGGCCTTCTGAGTCCCTTCCAAGTGAATCTTCATTAAAGCTCTTTGCTGTCCCAAAGAAGTCAACTTCTTCTTGACTGCAAGCCTGAGTGTTTGTTCTCCCAGCATGAGTGTGTGTCCAACCTCTTAGTCCAACATGAATATTTTGTCCTCCAAATTTTGACAGCTCTACTGCCTTGGCGGATGACCCTTCTTAATGGAGAGACGGTTGCTCCAATTTGTTCAAACAACCCTTAGCTTGAGTAATAATGTTTGCACATGACAAACAAGTCAACTCTAAGTGAGGTGCATTGTGAAATTTGCACCAACTTGACATTAGTACTTCCTACAATCTTAAACCATCCTTTTTGCTCAAATGTTCCTAGATCACCTCTTTGAACGCTTTGGTTGCCATGGTTTTCAATTCTTCCTTCGGGTCTGCAAGGGCTAAAGGTTGATAGATTTCCCAAAATGGAACTTCTCCTTGCAAGACTCTTTTGATTCTACTCAAGAATGTGAGACATCCCAGCTCGTTGTACCTATGTAATGAATCCTACACTTGTTTGTCGATGCGAATTGTTGTAGTGGTTTCTTCAATATTCTATTCAAATCTACATGCCACTGAGTGATGTTAATTTGTACATGTTGCTCCATTTTGACTCAATTTCTTTTGTCTTTAGACTTTTCCAATTTTTAGCATCATCATTAAAAGAGATCTCCTTATCTCATATTTCTTCTTGAAGGTTCTCTTTTCAATTTCCAACTTTCAGCTTTGTAGCCTCAACATGTCGTGCCCTTCTTCTAGCGTCAGTTCTGTTGATGTGTTTTTTATGCACTTTTCAACACAGGTAATGCATAGGCGCATTACCTTTCTTGAAAGACAATCTTCCACAATCTGATTGCAGAACACTATCCCAAGGTCTCTAATGTCAAGTCTTGACAGTGCTTGGAATATCTCAGTTGTTTCATGTTATTTGCTAGAATCGTAAGGCGGACTTACGGATGAGTCACAAAGTGGGGAAGTTGGATCTGCAAATGGAGTTCTTAGGATGGAAGAGTTGCTATGCATTTGCTGTAGGTTCAAACAACAACCTTGAACTCCATTTCATCATTGGATTTGGATTTACAATGTGCAATGAACCTTAGCATAGGTCACTTATTAAAAAAAAGGGAAAAAAGGGTAGGGAAGTTGAGAGGAAGTTCCTAGATCTGAAACTATGAATGAACAGTGATCATGGAGGCTGCTACAGAAGACAAACTTCCTAAACTGGGTTTTTTTTGGCCAAGAGGAACCTATAGTTACACAAAACTAGTGCAATCTTCTAAGGATTGCTGATTTTCAAATTACACAGATACATAATGCACATGCAATCGAACTAAGTTGCAACAATAAAGGAAGTTCAGACTAGTTTTGCAAAGTGATTCATCATCAATGAACCACAAAAAGCATGAGCTGGAAATTCATCAAATACTAAAACAACAACCACCATCACCACTTCCATTCAAGAAAGTAACAACTAAACTAAAAAAAGAAGTAGAACCATGCATGCAAGATGAGAAAAATTAAAGAGAACATCCATAAAATCATGCAATGTTGTCTTCTATTGTGACATACTTTTTACACCAGCTCTCCAACCATTTACAAATGAGGGGCAAGCCCCTATTTATAGTTTTCCAAAGCCCCAAATGAATGGATAGGATTGAATTACATTATGTGGCTCATATTTGATTACATTAGGGCTTCACCTACCCCACAATATTCAACAATTTAAAATACAACTTTTGTTTTTTCCCTATTTTGTCTTTTAGCGCCCAGGTGCTATAGCAGTTTTGTCCTCTTGTTGATTTCCCTTTTATTGTAGTTGAAATTGCCTGAAATTTGCCTTCTTCCCTTGATGGATTTGAAACATTTCTCAGCCAATTGAGTGCATCCCATTTACATATTTGTATCATTGTGGAATGGGTTAGAGGTCCCCGATCTGACGAAACAACTTTTGATGGATCACAATCGTCTGTTTGGAGGGAAGAAACAACCGCTCCCTCCCGCCATCTTGAAGGCCACCCTTTATAGATTTTTCACTGACTCCCTTGACATAGGCCTTCTTCTAATGCCAGCTCTGTTGATGGGTGCTATGAGGAAAGGTGGTCATAAAATGAATGGTGATAGGAGCTATGTGCTTTTCCTTGTTCAACCTTCTCAATGGGTCTCCCCAACGACCTGTGGTAAATTTCTTAAATCCTCCATACATGAAATGTTGTAAGTGCATTCATACACAAATCAAGGCAAACGTTAGTCAAACCTTGCAAACTCCTTGCTATATCAATTCATGCATCATCAAAAGATCATAATATTCATATTTGGAGCCCATTTGGACTATAAACATTAATGTGTGCTTAGGGGTGTGAGCGCCACAGGGTGGAAGGATGATAAATGGCGGGTGACGGATGGACGGTGTATGACAGATGACTGGTAGAGGGATGACAGATGATGGGCAGAGGGATGGAGTCCCAGAAAACGGTCACAGAGGGACGAAGTCCCGGAAAACGGCCACGGAGGGATGGAGTCCCAAAAATGGCCATGAAGGGACAAAGTCTTAGAAAATGGCCATAGAGGGACGAAGTCCTGGAAATGGCCACGGGGGGACAAAGTCCCAAAAAATGGTCACGGAGGGACGAAGTCCCAAAAATGGCCACAGAGGGATGAAGTCCCAGAAATGACTATGGAGGGACGGAGGTCTGGAAGGGAAGTTTTGAAACTTCACAAAACTTTGAGATTTTCAATTTTAGCACATGGGAAAAGGGGGAAAAAGAGTGTCAAGACATACTTCCTTGAGATTTGACTCATTTTGAAAAATGCAAAATTTTGGAAGGGGAAAGCTGGAGGGTCACCGCCCTTTTGAAACAACAATGAGCACACGGCGGGTTGGAAATGGCCACAAAGGGACGAAGTCCCAGAAAATGACCATGGAGGGATGGAGTCCTAGAAATGATCATGGAGGGATGACACCCTAGAAACGGCCACAAAGGGATAGCGACCTAAAAAATGGCCATGGAGGGATGGTGGCCCAGAAGGAAATTTTTGTGATGCCTAAACACATGGAGAAAATGATCCAAACCCCTTTAGGCATGTGAAGTCACTCATTTGATGGTCCCTAGATGATGAAACTTGAAGTCTGCACCCATTATGGAAATGCAGAGATTTGGAAGGGGGAAGCCAAAGGGTCACCGCCCTTTTGAAATGAAAATGAGCACATGGCAGCTTGGAAATAGCCACGGAGGGATGGAGTCCTGGGAATGGCCATGGAGGGATGGAGTCCCAAAAATGACCATACTCCAAAAATGACTATAGAGGGACAACGGCCTGAAATGAAATTGTCGCAGCTTCCCAAAACTTAATAAAACCTTGACAGTTCACTTAGGCACCACAAAAACATCCCAAATCCATAGGAAACTTGTCTCCAAAGTAAAAAATGAAGTAAAAAGTGAATCAAGCGAGTAGGGACCAAGTTAGTAGGAACAAGGCAAAGAGCAGAAAAAGGAAAGGGGGGACTTTGCTTCTCCCCAGATTCGAATGCCCCAAGTAAAATGAAGGGAATGGAGTAGCATTTATGGGCCAATTTCCACTAATGGCGTACATTGATTTTGTTGTATGGTGGACCCAAGTTAGGTGAGATGTGGAATCTCATGCTCGTTTGGATGCTCGATCAAGGCTCAAATGGAGAAAATAATTGTGGGTCCTGCCATGCGGGTAGAAGTTGGGTGTTAGTTGCTACTCAACAACAAAACATGAGGGATGACCCGCAAGAGGCGACCTGTAGCTGCGGGTCCGCAAGGTCTAGAGGACACCAGGGCAACAAATGAAGGGAAACCCGCGGGGGCACTTCTGTGAAGGAAAAAGACTTAGCGAAATTTAGGTGCATAAATGAATTTGGTCAAGAAGTGTTTGATCGTTTGAAGGCATATGACCAATTTGGGCTTGGAAAAAGTGGCATGCAAAATGAGATGGGAGCAAAGCAGCCTATCGGGGGTGAAAAGAGGGGGTCCGCGCCTATGGCGGGGTGTGTGCAAAACATGCACAACAAGTATTCCTCCACATGGAGTAGTCAAATTGCAGACCATAGATGTGGTTAGATTCTTACTATTAGTTAATGGACACATATTGGATATATACAAAAATCCAACACAATTTAAGATGATTTTCTTCTCTCTCTAATCCATCACTATGGTCCAAGCATTGATTCTGATTTAGACATACTACCACTAGATAATAACTTAGTAGCAAATACTAACAATCCTCATAGTGACTCGACAGATGAGTTGCAAAACTCACCTCCTAAGAGCACTTAGGTATAATTCCTTATCATTCTTTATGTGCACACACAACACAAG